>RJWT010046492.1:0-11445 GCA_004365215.1 Cuniculus paca | reverse complement strand
TGAATTCTCACATCAGGAAAACAGAAAGAGCATAATAAATGACCTAATATTGCACCTCAAGCTTCTAGAAAAAGAAGAGCTAGTCATGCTCAAAGCCCATAAAAGGGAAGAAATTGTAAAGATAAGAGCAGAAATTAAAGCAATTGAAACTGAGAAAACAATATAAAGAATCAATTAATTGAAGAGTTGGTTCTTTGAAAGAATAAATATAATTGATAAACCCTTAACCAACCTTATAAAATATGGAAAGAAAAGACTCAAATTCATGCAATGAGGAATGAAAAGGGTGAAATCACTACAGACCCTGTGGAAATTCATATGATCATGAATACCTGCTCTGAAAAATCTTTGCTGTCATAGAGTGGAAAACACAGAAGAAATTGACAGATTCTTAGATATATACAAATTACCAAAGCTGAATCAAAAAGATATAAAAATTCTGAATAACCCAACATCAGTCAATGAAATTGAAAATGTAATAAAAAACTTATCAACAAAAAAAGCCCAGGTCCTGATGGATTCACTGCTGAATTCCACAAGAAATTCAGAGATTTAATACCAACACTCCTCAAACTCTTTAATGAAATTGAAAGGGAAGCCATACTCTCTAACTCATTCCTGAAGGTAAGTATTACCCTGATATCAAAACCAGACAAAGACCCAACCCAAAAAGAGAACTACAGGCCAATCTCCCTAATGAACATCGATGCAAAATTCTTCAATAAGACAGTAGCAAAGAGAATGCAAGTCACCAAGAAGATTATACACCATAACCAAGTGGGATTCATTCCAGGAATGTAAGAAGGGTTCAGCATACACAAATCAATAACTGTAATATGCCATATTAACAGAGCCAAAGACAAAAAATCACATGATCATCTCAATAGATGCAGAAAAAGCTTTTGACAAAGCCCAACACTCATTCATCATAAAACTGTACCAAAAATTGGGATAGATGGTTTTTATTTCCATCTGATACAAGCCATCAATGATAAACCAACAGCCAACATCATACTAAATGGAGAAAAACCTGAAAGTTTTCACTCTAAAATCAGGAGTAAGACAAGAATGTCCACTGTCACCACTCCTACTTAATGAAATTCTGGAAACATTAACCAGAACAATTAGACAAGGGAGAGAAACAAAAGGAATATGGATAGAAAAGGAAGAAATTAAATTGTCATTATTCACAGATGACATGACATTGTGCATAGAAGACCCCAAAAACTCCACTGAAAGACTTCTAGATTTAATAACCAGAGTCATTTGCATAGCTAATACAAAGTCAACACTCAAAAATCTGTAGCATTCCTGTACATAACAACAAACTCATAGAAGAGAAATTAGGGAAACCACATGCTTCACAATAGTATCCAAAGAAAAAAAATGAAATACTTAGGAATCAATCTAAAAGAGGAAGTAAAGGATCTATATATTGAAAATTATAGTACTCTGAAAAAAAAAGATTGAAGAGGCTATCAGAAAATAGAAAGATATCCTATCTCATGGATAGGAAGAATCAACATATTGAAAGTGGCCATACTCCCAAAATTGTTATACATATTTAATGCAATTCCAATCAAAATACCATTAGCATACCTCACAGATCTAGAGAAATCATTCCTAAAATTCATCTGGAACCAGAAGAGACCTAGACTAGAGAAAGCAATACTGGGCAACAAAGGCAAGGCAGGAGGCATCACAATCCCTGACTTGAAATTACATTACAAAGCTAATGTGATAGAATCAGTATAATACTGGCAAAACAAAACAAAACAAACAAACAAACAAACAAACAAACAGAACTGAGAACCAGTGGAACAGATTAGAAGATGTAGACACAACTCCAAACACACTCAACCACCTTATGTTTGACAAAGGGGCCATACATATTCACTGGAAGAAATATAGCCTCTTTAATAAACTGTGCTGGAAAAATTGACTCTGTACATGCTGAAGACTAAAACCAGATCCATGTCTATTAACATGGATCTAGCTTAGTATTACCATATACTAAACTAAAGTCAAAGTAGATCAAAGATCTAAATATTAAAACAGAAACACTAAATCTACTGGAAGAGAAAGTAGGTAGAAATCTTGAAGACATAGGGGAAGGTAGAGAGTTCATGAACAAAACCCAGATTGCATGGGAAACACTTCAAAGAACCAACAAATGGGATTTCATCTTATTAAAAAGCTTTCGCACAGCAAAAGAAATCATCAACAAAGTGAAAAGACAACCCACAGAATGGGAAAAATTTTAGCCGATTGTTCCTCAAAGGACTTCTATCAAGAACATATAAAGAATTGAGAAAATCAGACCCCTTAAATTCAAAGACTCAACCCAAAAATGGGCAGCTGAGATGAATACACACGTCTCAGATGAAGAAATATAAATGGAAAATAAATATATGAAAAAATGTTCAATGTTACTGTTCATTCAAGAAATGCAAATTAAAACAACACTGAAATTCCATCTCACCTCAGAAAGAGTGGGTACCATCAAGAAATCAACCAATAACAAATGCTGGAGAGGCTGTGGAGAAAAAGAAACCCTTCTTCACTGTTGGTGGGGGTGTAGACTGGTATAACCACTGTGGAAATTAGTGTGATGATTCTTCAAAAAACTAGGATTACAGGTTTCATTTGACCCAGCTATTCCCCTTCATGGTATCTTCCCAGAATAATTAAAACAATCATACCACAGTGATACATGTGAATTCATGTTTATAGCAGCAAAATTTGTAATAGCTAAATTTTGGAAACAACTCAAATGCCCATCAACTGAGAAATGGATTAAAAAGTAGTATTTTTATACAGTGGAGTACCACTCAGTCATAAAGAAGGATAAACTTGAGATTTTTATAGGCAAATTGATGCAACTTGAGGCTGTACTCGTAAGTGAAATAAATCAGTCTCACATGTATAAACATTGTATTGTGTCCCTTGTGTGAGAAACTGAAAGAGTAGATAAGGTCTAAAATGTACAATCAACATTGTGAAATGGGAAGAAATCGTTCAAAAGGAAAAAGGAACTAGGATGGGTGAAAGGGGAAAGGACAGTAGGGAAAAGGGAAAAAATTCAAGTCAGTTATACTATTAGTGTCTCTTAATTCATCAAAAAGGCAAGTTTTTGATAATATTGATTTTTATGCCCATATCTTGTATCCTGAGCGCCTAAAGATAACAACATGTAACCTATTAACTGTTGTTATTCTCCTATTGTTTTGTTATGAAATTTTGTTTTACCTTTTTTCCCCATAAAATAAAAAAAAAACAAAAACAAATAAAAGCGTGTTTTCAAGCCAGTTACTACCATGAGTAACTACAGTGTAATCCCATTAAGAAGCTCTTGGGACCAAGTGCAGGATGTGGACCTGAGTTATCTCACCAATGGGGTGATGGGGGTGGGGTATCTACACACGCATTCCTGTCAGCCACTGGGGTGGGCTGCTGGGAGTGGGTGCTGATTCCCTGTCACTTCTGTCCTGCCCCCTACTCATGCAGGGAGAGCCCCAACAACCTTCAGTGATGGTGAACCTCTAGAGCTTTCAGTGATACAAGCAGCCCACTGTGGCACCCGTGCCCTCGGGAGGGGGCTGCAGGTGTAGCAGTTGGAAGCCATGGAAATGGTTGGTTCGGAGGGGTTGGAGCTGGAGCGCTGATGACAAGTACTATATTACAGACACTGCACTCATAGTCATCAGCAAAATACATATTTGAATAGAGATGCTTCGATGCTTACCAAAATCTCTTCCAAATATTCTCTCAAGACCTACCTTGACAATGGGGACATCTCCAGTCCCCACTCAACTATGACTGCCCCATGGCCTGGTCTCATTTGGCCCTCTAGTTCATGTTGATCTTATTACTCTTGACACCCTCTTCCCTCCCTCCTTCCACATTTCCCATGTAGCAAGAGATTAGGAGTGCACAGATGCTGGAGAAGGACCTGTTAGCTGATGGAATTAAATTCAGGATGCCACATGGCTTTTCACTCATGTATATTCCCCTTTCCATCCAGAAATTTCACTTGAGAGACAGAAACCTACTGATGAGAATGATGTGTCAGGGAGGCCTACACAAGTAAAGCTTGGGGATGACAGCCAATCTCCTCTTAAAAATTAGATCCCATCTTTTCCTTCTGCAAAATGTTTAGTGAACTGCTCACATAGACCAAGACTGACTGGCTTCAGTTTCTCCCCTGCCACTCCAAAGTGCCTCTCTCGGGACATTCACGTTTTAAAAACACCCTCTTATCTCAGATCTTCTCTCTCCCCAGATGCCAACCCCTCATGCCAGGGCCTTATCTTCTGGATGCCAGCCCCATGTAGTCAGGGCAGAGCTCCTCAGCCTTTGCTGGCTGGGCTGGCTGTCCCTTCTTTTCCCTCTGTCCTATGGGGTGACCTCCTGGAGCTGCTTCTTACTGGGGAAAGTGGCCTCCCCAGCAGAGGACGACACTCACTGGCCTAAGACAAGTTGGGAGTGAATGCTTGAGAGAGAGAGACCCTGGCCCCTGTAAGAGTTTCTGTCTTTGTCTCCTGCCATAGGCCTAGCATCTTGAGGCCACACTCACTTCTGGGAAGCAACTGGGGACCTTCATTTTTCCATTGTCACTTTTTTTTTTTTTTTTTTTTTGGTTCATGAGAGGTGAAGTCCCTAGAAAAACTCAAAACAGTGCCTAGAACAACCTACTTCTTGATCTCAAAAACTCTAGCGATCTGCCTGTGGAGTATTTTGTTGATAATATACAACAGAGCTGTCTGCATTTTTTCCCACTCCATTGAGTGACTTTTTGATGGATTTGACTGGTTGTTTTGGCATCGCGTAGGCACAAAATGCGAGCTGGGGCTCCACAGAGGCGGCGAAATCAGACATGAATAATAATCATAATAAACCTTCACAACATTTGAAAGTTCTCAAAGAGCTTTTCCCTGCGTTTACCTTGTTTCATCCTAGCATGCCCTGTGACATAGAAGGACTGGTATTATGACTTCCATTGTTCTGGTGGAGGACAGAGGAGGCCTGGAGATGGACATTGGCTTGTCCCCAGCACTGATCAGACTAGCACTCCTCACCGAATGAGGGAGGGAGGGAGGGAGAGAGAATGAATGCCTGATAAAGCCCACATGGCAGAGGGCTGAGCCACAGCCTCTTCACGTTTGCTCAGATAAGACCAGCTAGAGAACCAAGTTGTAAGAGGAAAGCAAACATCAGGCTGGGAGAAAAATCTCACAAGATCTGAGCCAGTGCTGGGACTTACAGGGGACCATACGTGAACTAGCGTGCAGGGCACGCCGCCTCCTCTTCCAGGGCTGGTCTCAGGCCCAGCTGCGAGGTGGGTGTGCTTCGTCTTTAGTGTCCCTTCTGGGCTGCTTGCTCTGCTATGGAGCTTTTCGTTGCCATTGGCACCGGGCACATCTTCTGCTCCTCCTTGGCCCCAGATTCTCTGTCTTGGCTGCATCTTGCTGGCCTCTTCCCCTTCCCTGGACCAATATTTGCATCTGCTTCAGCCCCAGGGGCCTCCCTGGCTACCCCCCCTCCCTGGGATCCATGAATGGAACAAGCTGCTTGTTAGATGACAGCGCCTCAGACCTCAGGTAAAATGCATTTATTTCACACGTGCCTTCTTGGGCAGGTGTCCCCTCTGATCTTGGCCCAACCTGTTGATCAGAGATGTGAGCTTCCTGCTGACCTCTCCTCGGATGATCTGCTCAACTCCTGCCTCCTCCAGGAAGCCTCTTGAGTGCTCTGCTTCACACTGATCTTGGGTTGTTGTGATCTACTGGGAAACTGAACTGATTGAGTTATGGTCCCTGGCTCTCTCCGCCTTTTCCTCCCCTCCCTATTCGTTCTCCTCCTTCTTTTTGTAGTGGTGATTTGTGTGTATTTATGACTCATGAAGTAGAGAAAACTATGCCTGACTCCTTCCTATACAAGAACTGTGAAGTGCTCCGTTGTCTTCCAATAAGAACCTTGCACATTGTCTCCTAATAACCAGGAGACCAAATGATTATCCTCCCCCAAAAATACTTGTAAGGAATTATGATTTGTTTGTTGCTGTCGCCCTGGGTGTCACTTCACTTGCCAGGAGCTGTGCTCAAGGACGACCCACCCCTCTGAGGTCTCCCTGGCCTGTCCCCTCACTGTCACACCCTTCTGCCCTCAGCTGTTTCAGTCTCCACGCTTCCGTTCTGTCTTCCAGAGCCCCGTTCCTAGGCAGATGCACAGTCTTGCTAACCTTGAGGTTCTTCTAAGAAAGTTCCCTCTGCCTTCCTGTCTTGAGTAATATGTCGCTTTTGCCCAAAAATAATGCTCGTGTTGGAGTCTTCCAGGTTTTACTTTTGCATACTTACTTTATAACTCCCTTGAAAAAAATTTCCTTCTTCTTCAAGACACACACCATCTGCTCTTCCTCCAAGTCACTGGGAACCACATATTTTTGGTCCCTTTCTCTGTCAAGGGGCTTCGATGATTCTTAGCCTCCTTGGCCCTTCACTAGATCATCTGAGATTGTCTAACCTGGAACCAGTTGAACACCCACTTCCACTCCCACACCAGCGTCACTGGGCTGTCGGAGAGAATCGTGCAGTGTAGGGATCACTGCCACCAGAGACATATGGCCTCCACCTCGTCCAGCTCCTTCCTACTTCTTTGAAACCTCCCTTCCTCCACCTTTTCTCCACCCACCTTCCTGCTCTCCTTTTCTCTCAATCCTGTCTCTGTCACCTGACACATGCAGTGGATTTCCTCTGTCCTCATGGCCACTTCTTATTCTTCTTATCAAAACCTCCTGGGGGAGTGACAAGCCCCTCTGTGGTCTTCCAGCCCCAGCATCAGTCAAGTGAATCATGGGTGGGGGGACCTGGGCTTCCAAGGCCAGGTTTGGGGAGCACGGAAACTCCCCCTGGCCTCCTCTGCTCATGGCCCCAGTTCCTAGGCTGTGGGAGTCTTCCCTTTTCCTTCACCCATGGGTGCAGGCAGCTGGCGTGAGGTCAGTGCTGGGCACCCAGCTGGCAAGCTGAGGGCTGACAGTGGCACTGACCGCTGTAGCCTGACACAGGGCACTGGCTGCAGGCCACCCTGGGACATGTCCTTGTTCCCTTGGGAAGCACAGGGGCTCTGGGCCCTCCCCACTCCACCCTCCCTCAGTTCCCCTTGAAAAGCCTGCCCCCTGCCCCCATCGTGCCAAATGTGAATCATATTTTATTTTATGGCATTTTCTTTCAGTGAAAAACACATAGTTTGACCAATTAAAGCCTCTTTTGGACTAGGCCCCTGACAGAATGGGAGAGGCCTCTGAAAAGGACGTCCTGTTCCTGTGGCTTTTCATACCACTGCTCCGCCTTTTCCCCTTTGGTCACGGTTTGGATTTGGAAGCAGTGGCGACAGAATAAACTGTGTCAGCTCTGGGCTCTTGATGGCCGGGGCCCCAGGCCAAGCTCAGAAAGGCGTCTGCAGGCCCACAGGTTGGAGACGAAGGAGGGAAACCAGCCATCCCTACTGGGCAAGTAGAGAGCTGTAGAGGCGCCCACCGCAGGTGTGAGAGGCAGGGTGAACTCCTCGAAGGGAGGCAGGGAAGCTCTGTGCTGGGGCAGGGGGGCTTCTCACCCACTGGACCCGCCCTGGAGTGAAGAGCTGCAGGTCTGAGCTGCAAAGTGTCAAACGGCACTCTGGGCTGTGTGCGTCCTGGAGGTGGGGCTGAGGCAGAAGAGGAAAAATGAGGCAGAGGTGAAGCTCCATGGTGGATTAGGTTGTAAAACCCTCTGGGGACTTCAGAATCTCTGAGCCAGGACAGGGTGTCTGCATGAGCAGAGGAGGCCAAGGCTGCAACATGTGCTCTTCATTGTCAAGGGGACTCCTCTTCTACCCACAGGCTAGAAAGACCCAGGGAATGTGGGTCACAGGAGAGGCGGAGCAGAATGAAAGTGAATTTGTTGGACATCTGTGCATCTGGCATGGGGTCAGGTAATTCACACATGTCTCAGTTTAGTTCACCAAGAGCCCATTCATTCACTCATTTATTTGATCATTCAAGAAACATTTCCGTTCAGCCTGCCATCTATTTTCAAGGCTCCTGGGATGTAGGTCAGATGAGTCATGGCCCCTCTCCCAAGAGCTCATGGTGCAGAGGGGAGACGTTAATGCCAGGGGCCCTTTAGTGAGGCTGGGCAGTCACAGGGAGCTTCCTGGAAGAGGTAGCCTTGGAGTTGTGTATGATGGGATTAGCTATAAGGAGGGCGAAGGGATGAGGTGGGAAACGGAGTGTCCCATGTAGATCAATGAATGCATGTACAGGCACAGAGATTGGAAGCAATGACAGTTCTGAAATAGAAATGGTTTCATGCAGCTGAGACTAAGGCTTTGAGACAGGCTCAGAGGCATAAAGCAGGAGCAGGAGGGCCTTGTGGAGGTCCAGGGGCTGTCACATGGCCTGGTTTCCATGGGGAGATAGTGCAATACTCTATCTATCTAGCTAGCTAGCTAGCTATCCTCTATTTGTTGAGCAGTTTATTTATAATTTTAAATATCCCACCCTGACATCAGTGTTTGAGGGGCCACATTGGACTGAGAGAGCTCATCGGGGGGTTGTGGCAATAATCAGGAGAAGAAATGAAGCCTGGATTAGGACAGTGGCTTCAGAGATGGTGACAATGAATGGTTTTGGATTAGACAGGAAGCTGAGTGGAGAAGACACAATCAGATGAGGGGTGAGACACTGGTCACATTTTTTAGCTCATGCAATTAATTTATAACCCCTATTATGGATGGAGGGAATTGAGCAAAGATGCAAATGTGGCCCCTCTCTCTACAAGAGGTTCAATCTAGAAGGAAAGACAGGAGCAAGGCCTGGCAAGTGTGGTATTACTGAAGAGGGGCGAGGAAGATGCCCACCTGTGAGTGTGGCATCTGGCTAGGCTCTGGGAAGGTTTGGACTGCTGCAGGCTCTCTCAGGAGACCAAAGAAACCAGATGGGAGGAGGAGGAAGAGGTTTGAGACAGAGGGAAGAAAACAGAACTTGGAGTGACCCCTCCTTTCCCAGATGGCAGGGCCACTGAGTGTGCATCACTGGTCAAAGCTCGGCACACTTTTCAGGGAACACAGTGGAGGAGCAGGATTGTGGGGCTACGGCCTGGGCACCCTCCACACTCTGACATCCAGGGGATGGTTAGTTAGGTAAACATGGCATCCATCAGAGGGCTCACGGCTGAGTATTCAGGGTTGGTTCTCTTCATAGATCATATACCCATGGTGACCCACAGCATAGGGTCATCCAGTGAAAAGAATCAGTCAGATTGTTTCTTGGAAACAATCAAGAAATTGTTGAGATCTCACTGTCTCTGTCTCTCTCTCTCCTCTTTTCCCTCTTTCTTAGATAAAACAGTACACAATCCTTTGGGAAGATGAAAGAGATACATAGTTAACATTCAAACAATACAAGAGGATATATGGTAAATCAAAAGTTTCCTTTTATGTAAATGTTAGTACACTACGTTTACTGTTCTACATCTTTTATTCAAAGTTTATAAATATCATGGATGTGATTCCCTATTTGAACTAAAAATCTACCTCCTTTATATGGTTGCCTAATATTCCATCATATGCAAATCTAATATTTAATCAACTAGTTACCCTAAAAAACAAGAATCCAGTGTGTTTCCATATAAACAGCATTATAAAAAATATTCTTGTCTCTATAAACATCACTTTTGGATTAGTTTTGTCTACATGTAGCAGACAATTCAAATAATAGGGATTTAAACAAAAATAGAGACTTACTTTTTCTCATATAATGAGAAATGTGGGGTAGGCAAACACTGGCACTGATTTAGTGACTCAATGATATCTCAGTATATTCTCCATGTCCTCTTTTTCATGGTGATGAGATAGCTTTTTCAAATGTGTCAACCACATCCACATTCCAGGTAGGAGGTAGAGGGGAGGAAATTGCATTACCAGATAAGTTTGTTACCTTATAAAAATCTCCTGAAATCTTCTGTTATTGCTTGGGTGTTGATGCTCCCCAAAGCCCTGTGTAGTCATAGGCGTAGCTTTTTCAGAGATGGCTGGATCTAGAGCATGTAATTGATTCATGGTGCAATGCTAGGATCAAGGGCACTGGGATTAAGGGTGTGAGTGCTACCTGCCCTAAGTAGCCTGGGTAAGGCATAAGAGATAGAAAGGGCTGTGATCATTCCTTGCTTGCTTTGCTACCTTCTGCCCACCATGAACTGTTTCTCCTCTGTGGTGCTCCTCTGCCACACCACGAGGACTTGGAGCCAGCTGATTATGAACTGAAACTTCTACGGATTGTGAGCTAAATAAACCTTTTCTCCTTCAACTTTGGGTGTCAGGTATTTTGTCTCAGCAGTGACAGAAGTAACGAAGACAACTTCCAAATACTTTTTTGCTTATACTTTATTAGACCTGTGTCAAGCAACTGTTCCTATCTGGAGAGAGGCTATGAAATAGCTGTTAGTTTGGAACATTGCTTCTTTCAGGAAAAAAGCCAGATTTTGCAGTAAAGGAGATAATAGACATTGGGTAGATGTTTAGTAGGTTTTATCTCTAGGACAAAGTCTTATAATAGATTGAACTGCTGCCGAAAATCCTTATGGACTTTTAAATTTTTGATTGTGCCAAATTGTCCCAAAGCTCCAAAAGGGTTTTTATCGAATATACTTCTGCAGTGCATGAGAGTGCCTGTTTCTACATCACTGCTCAAAGGCTTGCCAAACTCCTCATGCTTGGCTAATCTGAAGAGTGAAAAAATGATTTGTCCATGTTTTAATTTGCATTCCTTTTGCTTTGAGTGAGCCGAGCATCTTTTAAATTCTGAAAATATTGGCATTTGAAGGATAGTTGGAGAAGAAAATTCCACAAGGGAGAACAAGAAGCAGCGGCTGGGAAGGGGTGGGGGGACAAGAAGAGATGGTGGAAGGAGAAAGAGGAACTTCAAAGAGAAGAGGAGGCTCTGAGGGACATTTTCAGAGGTTGCAAAGAGGTCAGCAGAGGACAGAAGGTGTTCATTCAGTTGGGCACTGCAGACCCTCCTCTCCTGTGAAATATTGTAATTTGTGTCATTCAGAAAAGTAAATGAATCGAAAGAGGTTAAATAACTTGTTCAAGGTCACAGATCTTGCAGTGGGGGAGCTGGGATTTGAATCTAGGTGTGTTGAGTCCCCAGAATCTCTAATAGTAGATCCTACAGGTGCTGTCATCAAGGAGATTGTGTTCTTGGAACCGTTGACCTAAGGACTTCGGAGGGCTCTTGAGTTTGTGGATACACTTGGCCCATTTTGCAAACGAGGGAACTGAATTCCTGTCAGTCAGCTTGCTATTACTGTAACAAAATGCCTGAAACAATCAAGTTTCAAAGAGGAAAGACTTATTTTGGCTCACAGTTTTGGAGGTTTTAGTTCATAGTTGGTTAGTCTACTGCTT
>RJWT010046491.1:0-11456 GCA_004365215.1 Cuniculus paca | reverse complement strand
CCTTTTACATGGTGCTCCACTATTAAGCTACAACCCCCAACCAAGGTAATAATTTCTAGAAATTTCCCTTAGCCTCTTTCTCCTCCAGCAGTTGCTCAAATCCAAACTGTCTTCTGCTGCTCCTTAAATCTTTCTTTTCCCTACATTTTCTTATGTAAAGCTATTTTCCTGCTTCCGTCAGTTCAACCCCACCCACTGGAATCTGTCTTGCCAGGACCTGACCTCAGCAGGCTGAGTCACACCTGCATCATTATTGTTGGGGCCCAGGTCTGCATCCTCCTTCCAGCCCCAATCCCACTGTTAGCTCCATTGGGTTTCCTGGGGGTAGTCAAGAATTCCATTTTCTTTCCTTTCTTCTGAATTGGATTCCCCAACTGCAAGAAATCAGACTTTCTGGGAAGATCTGAGTTTGTTCATGCACTTGACCATTACTTGTTGCTCATTTAGGAGCCAGCTTTTTCTGCCTTTCCAAACTGCACTCAGCAGTGCCCTTGAATGAACTGGGGCAGAAGTCCTCAGGTCCTGACCACATATGCTGTTCCCAACTTGCCTTACCCTTACTGTGCAGTGGTGAACTCTGAATTCCACACATTGCCACTCAGCTGTAGGGCCTCTCTCGGGCTGGCAGGCATTCTGCCACTGAGCTGTCTTTGTGGCTTTGTGCCCACAGTAATTACTAGGGCTGGGTCATGCACATTTTCTTTACCTTCTGTACTTCCAGCCTCAGAATCTGCTGTCCCTGTAGGAATGGTGTCTAACCACAGGCTGGACGTGCATGGTCACAGGTGTCTTCTTGATAGCCAGTCCCTTCATGACACTCTGCTCTCCACTGGCCAGACAGGGATTCAGAACATGTCTAGGCATGTCTGACACTGACCTCCTCACCCATAAAACTTCCAAATCTTGCAAACATATACAGGTTCATGCTGTAGAAATGCTTATTCTCAGCATATATCCCTGGCAGACCTCCCTAATTTCTCTCAGTATAGCTTTCATAAAGTCACATAAATGTGGTTCTCTGATTCACACATTTGGGCCCTAAAACTTTATGCTCTATGGTACTAATTTTGGTCTTGTAGCAGACTCTATCATTTCCCACTTTTTGAAGATGACTTTCTATGATCTCACAACTCTTGTTGGTTAACCTCTGCTGTCTTGCACCATGAATATAACAACCAGATGGTCTTGAAGTCTCTTTCTTGTCACAGCTCTAAGATAGTAACTTATCTGAATAATAGATCAGATGAAGACCCAAACTCACCAAATCTGATCCAAAGTTTTCAGGCCACACATTCAAATAAACAGAATCCCACTTTAAAATAAAAAAATGCAAACCTTCACTGAACTTTTCTTGTAGACCCACAGTCATATTATATATCACACAGAAAGTATCTCCTAAAATCCCCTCTAAACAACACTTATTATGTCCAGACTTTGATGTCTCATCAATTTCTCAGATGAGTGCTTGAAACCAAACTCTCCTGTGTTCCCTCCTTTCCTGTCTCTGTCCCTTTCTCTTTCTCTCTTTTCCTCTCCTTCCCTTTCTCCCCCAGTCTGGGTTATTACATTCCTTTACCATTTCATCACACCTCTTTCTCTGGTCAACACAAAACCATCATCCTTGGGGCTCAGCCCTTAGAAGGACCAGCAGAACAATTTTTTCTGCAGTTATTTTTTAATTGAACTTTTTACTTTGAGATAAACATAGATTCACATGTAGTCATAAGAAACAATAAAGATTTATCTTCTGTGTGTTTCCCTAGTTTCCCCAATGGCAACATTTTGAAATTGGCAACAATTTCGTAACCACAGCATTGCCATTGATAGAGTCAAAATACAGAACATTAGCATCACCACAAAGATCCCCGCATTACCACACCTAACCTTCCTCCCTACCACCCTCCTTATCACCTGGCAGCACCTAGTCCCTATAAGTGCAATCATATACAGTAGTAGGTAATCTTTGAGAATTGGCTCTTTTCACTTAGCAAAATTCTCTGGATTCATCTAGGTGAGTGCATCCTTCCTCCTTTTTATTGTTAGATAGTATTCCATGGAAAGGGTATACTGAAATATGTTTAGCCATTCATCTGTGGAAAATACTTGGATTGTTTCCAGTTTGGGGCCATTATGAGTAAAGTTACTGTAAGTATTTATGTACCAGTTTTCATGTGAACCTCCATCATTTCTTTGGGATGAATACTCAGGAGTGCAATTGCTGGATCATGTAGTAGTTGCATGCTTGATTTTTTTTTTTTAGAGAAAATATCAAGTGTTTTTTTTCTGAGTGACTGTACATTTCTCATTCCCATCAATGATATATGGGTGGCCCAGTGTCTCTGCAACCTTGCCAGCATTTGGTGATGTAACCACTTCTTTCTTAGCCGTTCTGGTAGGTGCGTAATAATATCTCATAGTGGTTTTTAAATTTATTTTTATTTATTTACTTTAAAACAAAAAATGAAAACCATGATACAAAATTTCAAAAAAAAATAATAGGTTAACACTGCTTAATATATTGCATATTGTAATCTTCAAAGTAGTTATTCAGATTACAAAATATAGGCATGAAGAAAATGATCAAACAAGTGAACGATGAATTCATTGTGGTTTTAATTTGTGCTTTCTTGATAACCAATAACGTTAAACATCTTTCTACATGCTTATTTGCCATCCGTACCTGTGCTTATTTGTGCATTTTCTACATGGATTGTTTGCTTTTTTACTGTTGAATTTTGACAGCTCTTTACATATTCTAATATTAGTCCTTTCTCACATATGTAGCTTAGTATTTTTGCCAACTTGACTCTTGCCTTTTCACCCACTTAACCAGATCTTTGGCCAAACAAATATTTTTTAAAATTTGATAAATTCCAGCTTATCAAGTTTTTTGTTTTATGGGCTATACTTTTGGGGTCAAATCTAAGAACTGTTTGCCTTGCCTTAGATAGGAAATATTTTTATCCTGCACCATTTTTTTTTAGTTTTCTACTTTTACAGTTTACCTTTAGGTCCATGATCCACAGTTAGTTTTTGTGTAAGACATGAGACTTAGCTGTTTCACACCTATCTTGTCCCATTGCCCTAGACCGTTTATTGAAAATCTCCCTTTTGGAGGAAAGTTGATTTTGCATCTTTGTCAAAAATGAGTTGGTTATAATCATGGGGCTATTTCTATGTTCTGTGCTCCACTGATGTATATGTCTGTGCTTTTGCCTATATCACACTGTATTGAATGCTGTGGCTATATAATAAATCTTTTTAATTTAATTAATTAATTAATTAATTTGTCTCTTTGAAACAGGGTCTCACTATGCAGTTCAGGCTGAACATGAACTCACTTTGTAGCCCAGGCTGGCCTTGAACTCACAGAGCTTCTTCTGTCTCAACCTTCCGAGTGCTGGGATTACAGGTGTGCAACACCACATCTGACTTTTAATAAATCTTGAAATTGGGTAAATGAATTCTTCTTACTGTACTCTTTTTTTTTTCAACAATTGCTTGAGCTATTCTAGCCCAATATCAATTTTAGAATAGTATTGTCTATATCTTTAAAAGTTCTGCTGAAATGTTGAAAGGAATCATGTTAAAACTGCACATTAATTTGGAAAGAATTGGCCAGATGTGGTGGTGCATGCCTGTAATCCCAGCATTTGGGAGGCTGAGGCAAGAGGATTACTGCAAGTTCAAGATCAGCCTGGGCTGCAAAGTGAGTTCAAGTCCAGGCTGAACTGCACAGCAAAATCCTGTCTCAAAAAGACCAAAAATAATTTTTTTGTAAGAACTGACATCTTTACTATGTTGAATCTTCCAATCCATAAACACATTATATCTCTCCTACTATTTATATATTCTTTGATTCCTTTCATTAATGTAGACATATCTATTTCTCTTTTTAGCAATTATAAATTGTGCTGGATTTTTTAATTTCAGTAGCCATGTGTTCATGGCGAGAATACATAAATATGATTTTGTATATTTATCTTGTATCTTGTGACCTTGCTTAATTTATTTGTTAGTTCTAGTTTTTTGGTTTTTATTTTGTTTTGTTCTGGGTATGTATATTCCACAAGATTTTATATGTAGACAATCGTGTAACCAGTAAATAGGGACATTTTTATTTTCTCCTTCCTGATCTGTGTGCTTTTTATTCCTCTTCTCCTCCCATCCTGCGCTAGTAAAACTTAGCACTTGTGAATAGAGTAGGACAGATCTTTGCTTTGATCCTGCTATTAGAAGAAGTCATTCAGTCTTTCTCCAGTAAATAAAATATTAGTTGTGAGTTTTTTATAGGTAGATATGTTTATGACGTTGAAGATATTCTTTTTATATTGTTTTTTTTTCCCTGAGAGCTTTTAACATGAATGGATGAGAGCTGTCAAATGTATTTTCTGAAAAGACTTATATTATTATGTGAGTTTCATCTTTAGCCTGTTAATATGATAGAACATTAGTTGATTTTGAATATTGATCCACCTTTGTTTATATGCCTGGAATAAATGCCACCTGATCACAGTGTATAATTATTTTTATGGATTGTTGAATTTCACTTGCTAACATTTTGTTAAGGGATTTATGGCTTGGAATCTAATATGGTGGGCATATTATAGGATTGAGAACATAGCAGGAGGAGTAGGTATAATAATACAGTAGTAAAACCATGAGATAGAGAAAGAGGAAGAGAGAAATTCTACTGTGATAATAGAGAAGAAGAGCAACGTGGCAAGAATGGACCCTAAAGAGAAGCAACTAGAGGCAGGAGAATTGTCTTGGAAACAATGAAAAGGAAAATTTTAAGACAGAAATTACCAATCCACCAAATTGTGAAGAAAAGCTGTAGTGAGACGATAACTATCAAGCTCCTTGCTTCATCCTTTCAGAAACCTGGCAACCTTTTCCAAAATAGCCACAGTATAGTACCAGGCAGGAACTTGGATGTGGAGGAGGAAGTGGGAGGGGATACGGTGGGAAGAAATAGCATGGACTTATTTCTCAAAGCTTGGTACCAAGGGAGAAGAAAGCTAGGAAAGGGGCTAGTTGATGCAGTCTTGCATTCATTTTGAGGGGGGAAGAAATTTCAGTACGTTTACACGAGGACGGGAAAGAGCCAGCAAGGAGGAGTAGCTTGAAAACACAGAGGACAGAGTGGCTGGGTGGTGGACCAAGTGGTGAGGGGTCAATAATCAAGCAGGAAAATAGTGGAAGGGTTGGTTTTGAACACAAGTCCAGACATTTGGTCTTCTGAAACAAGAGATGGAAGATGGGAGATGGGGGTAGGAAAGGTCTCCAAGTGAAGAACAGAAAGAGAAGTACTTGCAGGTGCTTACTCCTACTACCTTGCTAAAGTGGACGGAAGGTCCTCTGCTGGGGTAATAGCTTGGAGGCTGAGTAGGGATATTAGAGAGGGTGCTAAGAACCTGTGGAGAGAGAAGGTACTGATTATAGAGAAGGCAAAGAATTGTCAATTGAGTCTGGAACTCACCTCAAGGTGGACATTTGGAACCTGCAATTACAGGCCCATGTTAAAAACTGAGTTTTTCAACTGACTTCATAAGTCAGTCCAAACCATATTTTAATTTGTAGCATCTGAACCAGAACAGATATAAGTTCCTGGCAAAAGAAATGAATAGTCATCTTGGTGATGGTACTTCAATACGGAGAAAAAATGTTAATGTAAGATTTGGTCTGTAAGTTATCCATTTGCAAATACCACTGGTAACAAGCTTGCATGGTTTGAGTTGTGTAATTATTGTGGAAAAAAGAAAGGAATTCCATGAATTGCCTATATTTCACTGTTTGGGCACAACATCAACTGAGGTCGGGTAATAATAAGCAGTCCTGCTACTAGTCTTATTCCTCTAATTATCTCTTATGCTGCCAAGACAATGCTCTTCTTTATGCCACATGGAGGCCTAGCCTCTGTGATTGTAGAACTCCTGCCAACTCAGCACTTGGCTTGATGACCCTAGGGTTCTTAGGTCACAGCATCAGAGACAGCTGGTGCCATGGACACATCCTCTGTCTTGCTCTCCACATGATAGCCATTCAAAACTCCTGGGTGGGTCTCACTGAGGAATCCCCATTGAGTCCATGCAGAGCCCCAGGGAGGGCAGAGCTGACGTCAGGCTGGGAGGTGAGAGGCCCAGACCCAGAAAGGCAGTCTGTGTTTCAGGACATGACAGTTTCTGTGAAGAGATGTATAGCCCTTTCTGTGGATAGCATGGCTGAGGCTGCAAAGTTCATACATTATTCAGGAGGTTGTGGAGAAAGGGTGAGAAGGCAGAGGGAAAAGAAATAAATTGTATATCTTCAAGATGAAAATTTCCATTGTGTTGCAAAATTCTATTTCAGTGACATCTTAAGGCTCAGAACCCAAGTAAATTCAGGAATAAGAGGAGCCCCGTGTGTTCCATCTGGCCCTGAGCAGTGTGACAAATCTGCCATTGGTCCTGAGGAGGCTTGTAGCATCTCTCTTGTACAAACAAACGAACATAAACAGCCATTTAGTGTCTGTTGTGGGCCACCTTCCTGAGTAAGCCTTCCTTCATCTTCACAAAGCCTGGGATTCAAATACCAGCACTGGCGTTTTGCAGAAGAGGAAAGTGGGGTCCAAGGAGTTAAGGACTTACCAGCTGCCACCTAAATAGCAATGAGGGACCTAGGATGAAGATCCAGGTTTTGTGACATGGACTGATTAGTGCACTTTCCATTATATCCCAAGAAATCCATAGGGCAACATGCTTTGTACCTCTTTCTGCTCGGGGTACCTGTTTAGACAACATAAGAATTTAGCTCAAGACTGAAGGACCTCAGAAGGCAAATGGGCATTTATCCAATGGTATAGGAGTGGGAGGGATGTAATTCACTTTTGTAGGTTTGAAAAGGGCACAGCTCATTGTCTGCGAGCTTGGTGCTCACTGCCTAGAGTGTCCATTTCATATTTGTTCCTATCCTGAGTCAGGAGAGTCACTATATATTTTATTCAACCAAAAGTTGAGGTGTTAGCCTGTTTAGAACCAAAACCAGGACATATGGTCTAACCATAACACTTTTCTGATTTATAAATATGTATGAATTAAAGGAATGAAAACTAAAACCCATGTATTTGCATATATAACAAATGAATTTAATGGGAGGGTTCACAATTACGAGACATCCTAGGGGAACTGAAAGTGACAGCATCATGCTGAGGATGAGAGAATCCTCAAGACATCCTTGCAGAACAGAACTGATATTAACTGAGCTGTGCAGTGGCCTGGCACACAGACATGGTCGTGACAGTTTTTCAAGTGGATTTCCCACGCCTACTGCAGCTGAATTATGGAGGTCTAAAAGCATTTTCCATAATAAGCAGATATTATATAATAACATAATACATATAGGTGACATGTTGGAAAGTTTCCTCCAGGAATCATGCTAATTCTCTTAGGAACTGAGCCTCTTTGAAGCTATTGAGCATCCTCTACCCATTCAACCTCTTGGGTCTGGTGTTTATCGTCTTGGCACATGGGCTTTACATCCCCACATCTCATTGGAGCATCAGAATAACATGTCCCCCGCAATTGGTTTATAGCCCTGAGCAAAGACTTTAAGCTGTGGCAAGGCTCATGACCCATATGCCTCAACACGCTGGCTTCTGCTACCTAGGCCTGTGCACCACCTCAATATTTCCTAGTCCTTCCCATTCCACACTGTGATTCCTTCTGTGACTCTTCCAGGGATGGTGTTCTTCCTAACTCTTTCCAATAATGGAAATACCCCCTTAGAGTACTGATCCATTGTAAAGCACTGATCCACATCTCCATATCTTCAGGCTCTTCACAAAACCTTTCTTCTACCTCCTGGCTTTGAATAGTTCTCGCAGGTAAATCTAGGGCTTAGCACCAGTAGTTGGTACCTGGAAGATGCAAGCTTCATAGAGAAGACAGTTGAGAAGTACTGTATCCATGACTGAGTGAGGCATCTAGATGGTGGTGAATCTGAAGACAGTTTCACATGACATGTGTCCTCAGTCTGGTTCAGGTGGGTAAGACTGTCAGCAGATGCAAAGAAGCCCTGTCCTTGTGACATGAAGGATAAAGATAGCACAAGACTGAAAATTGATTGAAACGGGCTTACTTTCATTAGGAAATCTGCTTACCCTGGTCCATTAATTCAGATGTTAATCTCATCCAGAAACACTCCCGTTGTCACACTGAGACAAGAACCAAACACAGAATAATGTTTGACTAAATATTTGGGTACTGCATGGCCCAGTCAAGTTGACATATGAAATTAACCATCATAGATATTCTTTGTCAGCTTGAGGGAGTTTTCTTCTATTCCTTATTATTCAAAGTTAGACGATGTCAGTATTATAAAGTAGAGTTGGATTTTATCAAATGCTTTTTCTGCTTTGATAGAGATGTGCACATATTTATTTTTCTGTTTTATTAATCTAGTAGATTTTTGTCTTTTTTTTTTCTTCTGTACCAGGAATCAAACTCATGGCTTTGAGCTTGCCAGGCAGGTGCTGTGCTGCTGAGCTATATTCCTGGCCTTTTTTTTCGTATGTTGAACCAACATTTTATTCCTAGGATATATCCTACTTTATTATGAATATACTCTTTTTATGTCTCGCTGAAAATCTTTTTATGTTCTCACTGCTATTTTTGGAAAATATTATGAAAGATCGGTGTTAATTTTTCTTTAATACTTGATAGAATTCACCAGTGAAGATACCTGGTTCTGGGGTTTTCTTCACAGGAATTGTTTTGCTTTCCTGGTTCAATCTCAATCTATTCATTCTCAAGTTAATTTGATCACTTTGTATCTATCCAGGAATTTTCCAGTGCACTGAAGGTAGCTGGTTTGTTGGTATACTACTGTTCACGATACTATCTTGTAATCTTTTCATTTTTAAGGTCTGTAAAATTGTCCCCACTTTTCTGAACTAAGAAATTTGAGTCTTTTTCTTTTCTTGATCAGTCTAGTTAGTGGTTTACTATTTCTCAATCTTTTCAAAGAGCTAAATTTTAGTTTTCTCGATTCTTTATATTCCATTCTCTCACTGTTTATCTTTGTTCTCATCTTTACTAATTTTTTCCTTCAGCTTACTTTGCGTTTGGTTTAATCTTAGTCTAATTTCTGGTAAAAATTAGATTATTGATTTATGATCTTTCGTGTTTCTTAAACATTTCTCTGACCACAACTTTCACACCATCTCATGAGTTTTGGAAGATTTTGATTTTCACTCCTGTAAAGGTATTCTATAATTTCCCTTGTGATTTTTTTTAACATAGTTATTTGTTAACTTGCACCTGTTTTGAATTTTCAAGGTTCCCTGTTGTTAACAGTTTCTAATTTAATTCCATTGTTGTCAGAGAACATACTGTGTATGATTTCAAATTTTTGAAGTTTATTGAAGCTTATTTAGCATATGGTTTTTTCTGGAGAATACTACTATGCACTTTGGCATATGTATTCTGCTGTTGTTGGATGGCATATTCTGTGGATATCTTAAAGCTTTAGTTTGTTAATAGCATTGTTCAAGTCTTTTACCTCCTTAATGATCTACCATCTAGTTGTTCTATTGATTACCAAAAGTGGGATATTGAAGTCTCCAGCTGCTGTCATTGAATTACCTATTTCTTCCTACAATTCTGTCCATTTTTGTTTCATGCATTTTGGGACTTTTTTGTTAGGTTCACATATATTTAGAAATGTTATTTCTTCTTGATAGATTGATACTTTTATCATTATAAAATGTCTTGTCTTCAGTAATAATTTTGGTAATGAAGACTATTTTGTCTGAGATTAATACAGCCATGCCTGCTCTTCTTGGGTTATTCATTGCCTGATAAACCTTTTTCCATCATTTTACTTTCTGCCTGTTTATGTCTTTGATTCTAAAATTAGTCTCTTGTAAACAGCACATAGATGGGCCATTTTAAATCCATTCTACTCATACCCACCTTTTAATTAGAGAATTTAATCATTTATATTTGATGTACTTGTGGATAAGGATTTATGGCTGCCATCTAGAGATTTTTTTCTATATATCTTATGTTGTTTTGTTCTTTTATTCTCCTATTATCCTCTTCTTTTGTGTTAAATGGTTATTTTCTAGTGCATCATTTAAATACTCTTGAAATATCTTTTACTATCTATTTTTCTGTTATTTTCTTAGTGATTGCCCTGAGGATTACAATTAACATCTTAATTTATAACCACCTAGTTCAGATTAATCTTAACTTAATTTCAGTAGTTACCAAATTAACTTTCTTTGCTCCTCTATAACCATGCCTCCTCCTTTGCTTATTTTCACAAATTACATTTTATGCATTTTTGGTATAGATTTATAATTGTTACCTTATGGAATTATCTTAAATTAGATAAGAAAAGGAGTTATATGGAAAAATATACCTTTACTTTTATATTTACCTATGTATTACTTTTACTGGTGCTCTTCATTTCTTCTTTTTGTTTGAAAGAAAACTATCTAGTGTTCTTAATTTCAATCTGAAGGGCTTTCTTTAGTATTTTTGTAAGATGAGTATGCAAGTGGTGAACTCTTAGTTTTTGTTTATCTTTGAATATCTTCATTTCTTCTTCAGTTCTGAAGGATAGTTTTGGAAGATACAGAATAGTAGGCTGGCCTTGAACTCATTATGTAGCCTAGGCTGACCCTCCTACCTGAGCCTCTCAAGTGCTGAGATTACAGGCATGCATCACCACACCTGGCCTGGCAATATTTCTTCACCTATTCTGGTTGACCCTTTTTCAAATCCTACCTCTTCCAGAACTCCCCTTATTCACAAGTTGGTATGTCTGATGATGTATCACAGATCTCTGAAGCTCTGTTCATTTTTCATCATTTTTAGTTTTTTTCTGTTTTTCAAAACAGATAATCATAATTAATTTCAATTTTTTCTAATTTGTTCTGCTCAAATATGCCGTTGAACTCCTCTAGTGAATTTTTCACTTTATTCATTATATTTTCCAATCTTTCCATTTGATTGCTTTTAATCTATTTATTGGTGCTATTTGATGGGGCATCAGTCTTGTGGTTTCCTTTATGCTCTTTGAGCATATTGTAAATAGATGATTTTGTCTAGTAAGTCCAGTGTCTGGGATTCCTCAGAGACAGTTTCTACTGATTGCATTTCTTCTATTTATGGGTCATACTTCCTTGTTTCTTTGCATGTATCATAATTTTTGGCTGAAAATCAATCATTGCAAATGATAACATGTGAAAACTGCAGTCAGATTCTCCTTTCATCCCAAGGTTTACTGCTGTTGCTAGGGTTTCTCAATTATTTAGTGACTACTCTGAATTAATTCTGCAAAGTCTATATTCTTTGTTGTATGTGGCCACTGAATTCTCTGCTCGATTAGCTTAGTAGTCGGCTGATTGAGCAGAGATCCCTTAAACACTAGAAGCCAATCTTCCAGTCTTGCCCAGGGGCTGTGTGTGT
>RJWT010046490.1:0-11442 GCA_004365215.1 Cuniculus paca | reverse complement strand
CATGATTACCAATGTCAGAAGTTGAGCATTTTTACTTATTCTGGCTAACACAGTAGTAATAAAATGCTGTGCCCATATATTTGATAATTAGATAAGAAAAATCAATTTCTTGAAATACACAAACTATCACAACTCACACAGAAATAAATACCATATTAGACCTAACGTATTTTAAAAGTTGAATGAATTAATAGTAACCTTTTTTAAAAAAAAGATGCTGATGGTTTTGTTGGTAAATTCTGCAAATTAAGGAAGAAAAGACACAATTTCTCCCTATGTTATTCAGAAATAGAAGCAAAGGCAACTCATGTAATGAAGTGAGAAATATTTGAACAGCAAAACCAGACAAAGGTATTATAAGAAGAGGTTAGCAACCATTGTCTCTTATAACCAAAATAATCTCAACAAAAATTATTGAAAGTTCCAATAATACAATAATGCCTCAGTTCACAAATACTTCTGTTTGAAAAAATATATAAAAGTCTTAAAACCAAAATGATGCAGTTTAACACAAGGCTGCATTCATAAAATTCTTACTAAAGTATGAATACAGAGGAGAATTTTCTCCACATGGTGACCAAGTTCTGCAAAACGATTACTACTAGCCTATATTTAATGGTGAGAAACTGAATGTTTTCCATAATTTGCATTGAGACAAGGTGACTCCTTCTACTACCCTGTTTCCTTATTGTGTTGAAAGTATAAGCTGCTGAAATGATACAAGAAAGGGAAACATAAGTTCTACAGATAGGGAAGAAAGACATAAAATGCCTTCATTCGTAGATGACATGATTGTCTAGGAAGAAAACCCCAAGGACATCAAAATCTCTTAGAACTAATAAAAGATGAATGTGAAATCACAAGAGTCAGGGTCAGTGTATGAAAGTTCACTTACTTCCTTTATGCTAGCAATGAATAACTGAAATAAAAGTAATTTTAAACTCCAGGCTGGGTGTTGTAGTGCATGCCTGTCATTCCAATGCTCAGGAGGCTGAAGCAGGAGGATCACTGCTAGTTCAAGACCAGCCTGAGGTACAAAGTGAGTTCAAGTTCAGCCTGAACTGCATAGTGAGACCCTATCTCAAAAAGACAAAATAACCAAATAACCAAAATAAACAAAGAAACAACAAAATATGCCAATTTTTTTGTTTATTTTTCTTGTTTTGTTTTGGTAATGAGATTTGAACTCAGGACCTCACACTTGCCAGGCAAGTGTGCTGCTGAGCTAAATCCTCAGTCCAAAAATGCCATTTAAAGGAATACAAAAAATGACATATATATATATATATATATATATGTCTAAATCTCAAAATAGACATAGAATTTGTATTTAAAAGCTATGAAACACTAATAAAAAAAATCAAAGGAAATCAAACTCAACACTGAGATATTCTGTGTTCACAGGTTAGTTAAGATGTCACAATAGCACAGCCTGGGGATGTACCCCAAAGGCCCAGGTGGTAAGGGCTTAGGACCAGAGTGACCCCACTGGGAAGCAGTGAAAACCTAAGCTGCGTCTGAAGCTGTGGACCCTAAGGGGAGGACTTCAGGGCCTGACCTTGGAGGAGATCATGGGAATCCAGCCCTCCACCTTCCTCGGCTCACATCCTGAGTGTGAAGTAGGCTGCTGTGCTCAGTCATGCATCTCTCACACCAGGATGTGCTGCCTCCTCTCAGGCTGAAGGGAGCCAGGCCAGGGAGTCATGGACTGGAACCTGCAGAACCAAACCAAACCTGTTCTCTGAGTTTTTCTAAGTTTATTATCTCGTGTGTTTGTTACAGCTATGGAAAGCTGATGAATAGAGATGTCAGTCCTTCCCAACTTGATCTACAAAGCCATCTCTATAGATATCCTTAATAGCTATTTTATAGGTAACAGCAAAATGATTCTAAAATCTATTTGAAATGGCAAAATACACAGAATAGCTGACCAAATATTGACTCAAAATACAAAGTTGGAGGAAGTATACTACCTGATTTTAAGACTACAGTTACAGTAACTGAAAGCCTCTTGCTAAGAAAGAATATAGATACATAGATGAATGGAATAAAACAAGTATCCCAGAAATAGATACACATAAACATAGTCAATAGATCTTTGAAAAAGGAATGTAGCAATTCAATGGAGAAAGCATAGTGTTTTTAACAACTGTTGCTGAAACAGTTTTTGTCCCTATGGGGCAAAAATACAACATTTATCCTTAGCAAAAATCTTACATCCAATACAAAAATTAATTTATAATGGACTATAGCCATAAATGGACAACACAAAATATGTAAGTTACAGAAGAGAACATATGAGAAAAATCTGTGATCTTTGATTTGGCAATATATTTTTGGATTAAATGTCCAAAGCTTGATCCATGAAATAAAACATTGATAATTTGGAATTCATTAAAATTCAATGCTTTTATTCAGAGAAATTTGCTGTTAAGAGAATGAAAGAACTACTTACCAACTTAGAAGACATATTTGTAAAAGATGTATCTCAAAAAAATATATGTCCAAAACTCAACAAAAGGAAAAAACACCCTACTTTTTAAAAATGGATGTATGAGGAAGATTCACCTCACTGTAAAAAGACACCTGACACAGGTTTCTTATAAAGTTAATCAAGGTTTATCTCCCAAGATGAGGCAGCCTCATGGTTTGGGCCACTGCTGAGGGTCCATGTCACTGGGGGCATGTGTCAGGACAAGCAGGCTCCCCACGAGCCAGGAGATGGTGTCAGGGGTTGAGATCCCCCAGTCCCCTCAGCACATGTCCCCAGTAACCCAGAGCCTCCACTGGGCCTCACCTGTTAATGTTTTCACTACCACTCAGGCACACTACACCAGGGACCACACCTTTCACACATAGGCCGCTGGGGGACTTTCACTCCAAACCAGAGCAATGGGCAAAAAAATAAGTATGGACACCTCACTGAAAACAAAGATGAGAATCAGCCATATGAAAAGGTTCTCCATGCAGTCAGTGTGTGAAGGGAGAGCTAGAATTTAAAACAAGTAGGCATCACTGCACACCCATTAGAACAACTAAAACTAAACTAGAAACGACTAGCTATGCAAATTGCCAGGTATGAAGAGCAAGAGGAATTCTCACACATTGTAGGTGTGAATGCAAAATGATGCAGTCACAACAGAAGGTAGCTCGTGGATTGTCTTTGTCCTGAGACAGGGTGTTTGTAAAGAATAGGAACTTTTTTCTCCCAGGTCCAGAGACAAAAATGCCCAACATCAACATGGTAGCCTCGGGTGCATAATGAGGGCCTCTTGTCACTCCCTCACTTGCAAAAGGTGAAAGAGCAAGACAGGGTGAACATTAGAAAATAATCTCTATTTAAAGGCCTTAATCCACCTGTGAGAGCCATCACGATCTAATTCTTTGTTGGTTCTTCCTTTGAGACACAGTTTTGTTACTTAGTGCAGGCTGGCCTTGAATTCACCATGTAGCCCAAGCTGACCTTGAATGCACAGTGTTCCTCCTGCCTCAGCCTCCTGGGTGCTAGGACTACACACATGTGTCATCTCATCAGGCTTAGGAAACTGAAAAGCTTCACTTTTTAATACTATTCATTGGGTAATGTAGCATATGTGAGAGAGTTACCCGTGGGAAACTGAGAGTCAAGTAACAGGTTAGGTTTCTTTCAGAAGCTGCAGAAGTCATTAGCAGTCTCAGGCCGTTAGAGCTACTGACTCTGATCCTTTGTTCTCCTTTCTTTTATATCCATGTGCAAGTTCACCAGGTCAGCGGGTTGCCATGAATACCATCATTACTTTCAAATGTTACAAGACTTTCTTACACCTCTGGTTAATTGACACACAGGAGGTGGACATTGAGCAGTGGGTCCACCCTTGGACAAAACCATTTGCTCCTCTTCTGTAGTTTTATGGACAATCAGTGGGGGAAGGAGGCTTTCTGGGAAGTTGGCCAAAGTTCACCTGCTATCTAATGGCTTAGTGCTAGCTAAGCATCTAGACTATAATCTATAGGCTGTAAAGTAAGTGAAACTTTTGAGACTAGGATTTGGAGGGTTTCAAGGAAAAGAAAAAAGGGCAGATAGTGGATTTTTGGGGGTACGAACACCACAGTATCAGTCTCCAATATGGCAAAACATAGCTTCGACCTGTAATCTAGCAGTTGTAATTCTAGGAATGCAAATAGTTTATTTTAAAAAGTATAGGCATGTAAAAATATGTGAGCTGTTATAACAGCTTTATAATTTCTCAAAATTCAAAACAACCAAGATGCCCTTTAATTGATGGGTGAGAAAACAAATATTTGTTCATTCATAGAATGAAATATTACTCAACAATAAAGACAGTGAGCTATGGAGCCACAAAATCTTTTAAAACATATTTCTCAGTGAAAGAAGCCACTCTTAAATTAGTTTTATAATACATGTTTTCAATCATGGGGCAGTTTGGAAGACATAAAAATTGGACTTAATAAAATGCACAGTGGTTGCCAGATATTTTGCAAAGAGAGTGAAAGTTGAATAGATGTGACATAATGAATTTTTTAAGGCAATGAAACTGTTCTCTATGATACTGTAATAGTAAATAAATGAACTTTATGCATTTGTGAAAATTCATGGAACTTTATAGTACAAATAACAAACCTTAAAGTATATAAGGTATACCAAGAGATGGAAGTGGGGAGAGAAGAGGAAGGGGAAGTAAAAAGAATTAAGAGGTGCTCTGCCCACATAGGAATTCACCATGGTGAATGTAATCATTATGTGCTACAAACATGGATGAACAAAAATTTTTAAAAATTAGAAACTTCAAGAGTTGGGGGGATCTGACAAAAGAATGTAGCTGCATTCACATTTAGGAAATAATCTCCTTGAAGTAGGTATATGTAGGTAGTTGCTGATCTAAGCAACATCAGAAACAAATGACATCTATAGAATTATAGGCAAAATGAAATAGCCATTAACCCTGCAGTCCAACTGATAAAGTTGTTTTCTACTTGGGTATGGCTTAACAATCCTGAATCACTAGACATGTTTATTAAAAGTCAGTAAGTGAACAGATGAATGAGATGGAAATCAGACTTCTCATTGAAATGGAAGTTCACAGATAGGTCAGGAGAAGCAACTAGGTTTACCCGCAGTGTAATGAGTTTGATTTATAAACATCAGTGTACACTTGTGTTTACTACAGGGCGGGGAGAAAAGAGGATGAAGAAAGGAGATAAGATGTCTTACAGACATGCATCAATTCCACACTAGAAAATGTAAACATTATAAACAATACAGTAAACATGTACTGACAAAAAGTTTAAAAATTACAGATGAGAATATGTACATGGGTTAGTGTATGTGTGCACGCCTTTGACCCTGACCCATCAGTTGAGAGATGAAATGACTCCCAATAACACTAACCACATCCACTGCCTGCATCTGGTTTCTAATACCATTTTCTAACAAAAGGATCCAATATTTGCTGGATAAATGGGTGATCCTGGCATGAGTACCAGAAACACACAAGATGAGCCTGGTATATTTTGCAGAGCAGAAGAAATGAGAAGTGTTCAAAAAGCAAAGAAAGTTAATAAAGATGGGTCTTTCAGGATGCAGAAACTAAATCAAAGAACTTTCAATGGACAAGTGAGAGTAATTTGAGCATCTAAATTAAAAGGTAATATTGGATATAAACCAAAGTGTAAAATATGGGAGTCCATCATGATGTAAATAAATGATCGGGTAAATAAATAAATAAGAAACTTAGCATGTAGAATTCCAAATAATTTATTTAAGCTACTGTGCCCTTCAGCAGATGAAGCATAACTCTCCCCTCCTACTGTGTGAGCAGTGACAGTGATGTCCTTCCAAACAGCAGAGTATGAAAAGGGATTAAAAAAGAGTGACTTTTTAACAGAAAAACCCAGCCAACACTGCATCAAGCCAGGTGAACAAAATGCATACTCATGTTCATACACTGCATGTGATGATGGGATGATGGATTTGGGCTTCGCATCTGTGGTCACTGAAAAACTGTAACCCTTGGCTAGGCACAGGGAAGCATCAAAGACCACTAGAAGGCTATTCCCCCAAATACCTGACCAGGATTTCTCAAATTTTTTCATTTTATTAAGAACTAGCAAAGCCTTCAGAAACTGTCACAGTACAGAGAAACCTGAGGAAACATGAAAAGTGAACGCAATATGGTATCTTGAATAGTATTCTAGGATAGGGCAAGGGAAAAACTAAGAAAATCTGAAAAAGGAAATGTAATAAAACCCATCAATAAAATTTAATAAAAACCTGTCAATACTGCCTTACTAATTGTAACAAATGTACCACCCTAATGTAGGATGTTAATAAAGGGGAAACTGAGTGTCAGAGATACAAATACTCTCTGTACTATTGTGAGGCATTTGTAACCCCAATTACTTGCTTTCTCTCCTTGCCCTTTCCTCTTTGAAATCCCCGCTCTAGTCTTGAAAACTTCACTTATTTTATGGCCTGTATATTATATTTTAGATGCTTATTTAGCAGTTAGACTTTAAACAGAGAATGAATTTTGGCCAAATCCCCAAAAGGCCTCCTCTCCCATAAAACTATGGAAAGAGGAACAAACAATTTTATCTCAAGGTGGAAAAACTGATCTATGTCCACCTCCTATGTGTCAGTTAACCAGATGTGTAAGAAGGTCTTGTAACATTCCAAAGTAATGATGGCGGTGTAAGAAATGGTATCCATGGCAACGCTCTGACCTTGTGAACCCATACATGGCTATAAAAAGACCGGGGAACAAAGGATCGAAGTCAGGAGTCTCAACTGCCTGAATTAGCTACTGCTGGTTGTTGCTGCTCCAAATCAAATAAATCTCACTTGTTTCTCAACTCTTGGTTTCCTGTGGGTAACTTTCTTAAGGGCACCATTACACTAATATCTCAGTTTTTCCATTAATTTAAAACTCTTCTGAAAATCTGAAAGAAAGAAAAAAGCAAGAAACAAAATTGTGATTAATTTCTACAGTGATATAGTTGTTAAACATTCACATGTATTCAGTATTAAGGAGTTTATTATAATTTCTTACACTGGTTTTAAAAATATATCCACAACTGATTTGGAGAAATTGAGAAGAATATATTTTAATAAATATTTCCAAGAATGCTAGGTATTTTAGAAAATCAAAATAGATAGAAGAAAACTTTTACTAAAAACTCAGGTTTAGAATCTTATACATTTAAGAGAGAGAGAGAGAGAAATTGATTTCCAAGAGAGGTTTGTTAAAATAGCTGGTTCATGTGGCTCTAGATATAGATAATAGATGCTAGGAAAAGATAAAGTTTTCATAATTGAGCCCCTAATTCCCTATTTTATACCAAAGCCATGTTTGGTGCCTATCTTACGTGAGGGATTTGATTTAACTAAACTCATACCTAGAGAGTTTGAAAAGTGGGTTTTTGAGAAAGACTGTCTGGTTGTAAATATTTATCAATATCACCAAAGTTACTATTTTAACCCCTTCTGCTCTGCAGAGTATTAGAGAACCTGATCTAGATTTTGCCATCCCCAGTGGGGAAACCCAACATGGCTGCCAGTGAGGATGAGACTGTGTATCTTGCTGCTATGTAGACTTCCCCTGAGGATCTACACACACACACACACACACACACACACAGAGAGAGAGAGAGAGAGAGAGAGAGAGAGAGAGAGAAAAGGAGAGAGAGAGAAAGAGAGAGAGCACCATCTGTTCTTGAAATCTCTCTACCCAATTTGCAATGGTTTGACTTAATAATTTTTCAAATGTACAATGGTAAGAAAGTGCAATAAATTCTGAATGCAATAAATTCCATTCTGTACACTTTTGGAATTTGGTGCTTTGCCTGGGCTACATGGGGCACCAATATGCTATAAGATGATGCCTCACCATGCTGGACACTGGCAGTGAGCTCCAGCTCCTGGGCAGCTGCCAGCCATGAGGGGAAACAGCTAATGTGGTTCACTGTGCTGCAGAACTAGGATGGTCTGGCCTAGACATATTAAATGCACCTTTGAAGGAGGACATTTTCAACTTACAGTGGGTGTATTGGGGTTCAACTATTTTGTACTACCTCTAATCCAATTAGAATGATCTAGAATAATGATGGCAAACCTCTTAGAGTTTTCAATGATACAAACAGCCATCTGTGGCATGCATGTCATAGGTTGGCCACCACGGATCTGGAACCTAAAACCTAAAATATCATTTCAAAATGTTATTCAGATCATGCCATACATAGACAGTAGAGAGCTCATGTTGGAGGCACTTCAGCATCAAAGTACAAGGCTCCATTTTCCTGTGGCACCTTACACTGGGTGCCCCAGTTCAATCCCAAGCCTGCCTGAACATCTGGACACACCTGTGAACCCACTCAGCTTTTCAGCATGGTGCAGCTTATTGAATAGAACACCATACTTTCAAATATGTAGGATTTTTCCACCCTTCGGTCTTTAATCAGTGGATCCCCTTCACCCATAATGCCTCTGTCCATTCACGGGTTATCAAGTGAATATCCAAAACTCAACTCCAATTTGTATAGTTCTGTGTTTTTTACTACTTAGCCACATATGTATTCTCCATTTCCTAAATTTCCATAGGACTGGAAAACATACTGGGTTCAAAATAAAACCAAGGAGCCAGAGACAGTGCCAATTAGAATTTAAGAGTCTTTTATTAGCCAGCTGGCGACCGAACAGCAGGACCCACACAGGGAACCACTGTGCGGTAAGGAGTGAAGGGAAAGCTAAGCATTTATATACTAAAACCACATTCCCCGTTGACAGTGATTGCATCCTGGTTGTCAACCTCATTGACAATGGTTACAATTACACATACATCTACAACATCCTAGTTGTCATACCTGCTGGAGCATATTGTACCAAACAGGCCTGAGAATATGGAACTAAGTTACATTCACAAGCAAGGGGGTAGGGAGGTACAGACACGGTTCAGTAATTTTTCTATTATGTTGGCCTACAACAGAAAACATCTCACTATTTCTTGTTTCATGACTTTAGTTTTTTTTTTTTTTCATACCTTGTTTTGTTTCACCCAACTAAAAGAAATTCATAGAGGAAAGCTTGTGATAATACATCTTGAGTTGTTCACATGGCTAAGCCTATAGCAGACACAAAGAGTTCTTTTCAAGAATGTCATTTTAAACTTAATTTCACTGCTCTAAACTTGCGTCTATATGTGAAGGATGTTGCAATAAATCAAGGCATCATTACCTGAAAACAAAAGTAGATGACTCATGAGTTGTAAACACACCAGATCTGCTGTTCACCTTTGCTCTAAAAACTTTGTGTCAGGGTGCATTTTTTAAACTTCCTGTGTAGCTAAAAACTTTAAGTGTGCAAGAATGATCAAAAGTCTACACTGTAACCTTTCTCTTAATGGTGCCAGGGATTAAATCCATGGCCTTGTGCACACAAAACAAGCCTTCCACCATTAGGCTATGTCTATAGCCTTTAATATGCCTTTGTTGTTGTTGTTCTGGTGCTGTCTGCTTGTTTGTTGCTGAGAGTCTGCCAAGTTTTTCAGGCTACCCTCAAACTTGGAATCCTTCTGCCTCAGTCTTCCAAGTAGATAGAATTACAAGCATGTGCCATTATATGCATTTCTCAGTGCAAATCTTTTTTTTTTTTTTTTGGCCTTTTTCAGACAGGGTCTTGTTATGCAGTTCATTCTGGCCTTGGGCTCACTTTGCAGCCCAGGGTGGTCTTGAACTCGCAATGATCGTCCTGCCTCAGCCTCCCGAGTGCTGGGATTATAGGAGTGTGCCACCACACCCGGCTCACAGTGTGAATCTTATCAGAATATGTAATTTTGATTTCCCGGATGAGAAATGAGTTACATGCCATAGCATATCACAAAATGGTCTTCACGTACAAGATCAGGTAGGATAGAAAAAGACATACTTGTCTAGACTCAAAATCTGACAAATTAAGGACATGGCAAGTTACAGATCGGTTCCTGTTGTGACAAACTGGGAAGAGCAGTGCAATATATCCTATGCTTGGAGCATGTGTTTGCATTTCTTTCCAGGTTAAAACAAAAAGAAGAAAATTAGGGCAAAACTATGGCATTCAGAAACTGAAGTGGGGAAATCAGCCTTCAATTAGAATGACAATCTGAGACTTTTTGTTGATGTACAAAAACTTGTATTTGTATTTGCAGCATGAAATGTTACTGAAGCTGAACCAGATGTTACATTCACATTCAAAACCGTGCCACTTACGAGTGATGACAGTGCCGCAGCAAATAAAGCAAAACAAACAATGTGATGATGTTGGGGTGTTGGGCTTCCTGCCAAGAAAGGTGAACTATAATCGCAAAGAAAATCACCCAGAATAAGAGAGACGTACAAGACTGGTTTTGGCATTTAATGGAGGAAAGCTAAATAGATTAAGTCCAGATACAGATCCGAGAATAAGGTTCTGTAAACTAAAAGAAGTCCATGCTGGGCTTTGTGTATCTTCTAGTATGAATGATGGAAGAAGATATGAAAGGTTTGAGACTTTAGCTCGTAAGAGCAATTGAATTAAAGATTATATTCTATGAACAGAGTTCAAAACACTGAAGTGTCCCTTTGTACATTGCATCTTACTTTTTATTATGAGACCTGAGTACACCTAAGGAGAAAATAGGAATGTTGTGTTCAGTCAGAATCACACTCTAAATCTAATGGTAATGTCATGACAAGTCTCAGGGTTCTGATCCTTAAAATGAAACAAAAGATTACCTTCTAGGATAGCACAGACATATCTAAAACTGATGTGATACATGAAACAGGTCATGTCAGGAGCCTGCACCCAAATGAAGCGAATGATAGTTATTATTGTTTTTGGCACAGAATTGGAACTGAAGAATGTAAGAGAAAAGCAGTGTAAACACAGGAAGCCCTCGGCGGTGCAGGAGGCTCCCGTGGATTCGCATAGGCGCCCTCCCGAGAACTCCTCCTCCACGCAGGGGGCGAAACTGAAACTGCGTTACACTCTAGGTGAACTCACACCCAGCTGTGTGTGTGTGTGTGTGTGTGTGTGTGTGTGTGTTGCATTTGGAAATATTGAGTAGCATTGTGCTGCAGTGCTGAGAAGTTTGTAATTTTCCACTTATATTTTTTTACTCTTTTTATTGGTTGTACAGATTAAAGAGTTTTATTTTGGCAGATTCATATGCAGTAGGAACAGAACATACTTTGATCATTTTCATGCCCCACCCCCAATTTCACATGTAGGGGAGGTGAGTTTCTATGCATCTATTTTGTTTATATGTAATCTCCCTATCGCCCTCTCTTATACACCCTCTCCCTCTCATATTCTTTTCCTCTTGCCTAATAAGTCTCCCTTCTACCTTTTTGTCTTGTTTTAGATTCCACAGATCAGGAAGAACATGTGATATTTGTCTTTCTGAGTCTGTCTCCTTTTGCTCAACATGATTT
>RJWT010046489.1:0-11450 GCA_004365215.1 Cuniculus paca | reverse complement strand
TGAGGCACTACTTACACATCTGTTACAATGGTCAAAAAATAAATGATTAAAACTGATTGTACCCAGTCCTGGTGAAGGTGATGCTTCACTAACAGTTCTGGCCAGAAATCCAGAGCCAAAGGGCACTCAGGTAGGCTTCATCCTGAAGGCTGTAGAGGAAAAGCCTGTTTCAGGTCTCTTCTGGGCAGTGGATATTCATTTTCTCCTTGTCTCTTGACATCATCTTCCTTCTCTACATGTATTTGTATTCTATTTTCCCTGCTTTGTGGGATGTGTACTAGTTATCTTGAGGTAGGACCTGCCCTAAAGTCTTCATGTGAACTTGATCACCTCTGTAAGGGACCATGCCATCACTTACTCATTACTGCCGGGGATGCAGACTTGTGTAGTCACCCTCCAAGAGCAGTATGTCAGTGTCTCGTAAAGATAACCAAACACCTGATGGCCCATAACTATACTTCAAGGCATTTGCACAGAGAAAGTGAAAACTGAAGTTAACCACTGTACACCTCATCAATAATAAGGAACTACTGAATCACACAATATCCTTTAAGCGTGCTAAATATATTTTGTGAAGGGAGAGAAGCCAAATCACAATAGTACAGAGGTCATGATTACATTCATAAGGTATTTCACGGGTAGGCAGAACTTTAAGGACACAAAACAGGTTAGTAGCTGGCATGGACTGTAGGAAGTGGGTGAGCTGTTGAATACGAAGGAGCCAAAAACTAAAATTTTAGAAAGGGACTGGTTTGTGTGAGGATACCTAACCGTATAGGCTTGTCGACACCTGGAGAGACATACCCAAACCAAAACAAACAAAAGATTTAGCTATGTGAAATGAAAACATATTACCTAGCATGTCGGTGATCCTAAAATTAAACATGGCATGTCAAATGACTCTAGCTGAGTTACACGTGTGTGATATAATCCTACTGAAAAGATGGAGGAAAAAATAAGTTGAACTAAGTAGCTTTGGAAAACAATGCTTTACTTGATTTTGTAAAGCTGAAGACAAAAAAGAAAGTACACGAATATTTGTATCTATTAATAACTGTGTTTCTTTAAATTACAGGTTAACAACAGTGAAACACACACGTGTGAGTAAACAGATACTGAAAATAAAAATCAGATGATCAGAAGCAGTTTTCTTTTTTCCTGAAGCAAAGAAAGAAGTTGCACAAAATGGGAGATGAAGAGGAGAATAGATCTTTGGTGCTGAGTCAGAGTCAGACATTCAGCAATTTTAGCATTAATGGATTCCACTTTAATAAAGACACATATGATAGATATTTGGTGCAGAAGTAACTGCAGATGTGTGCATCAACGCAGTGTAAGTACATCGCTGTCTAATTGTGGTCCCTGCTAGGACACAGGAAGAGCAACAGCCCAGGAATAATGAATATGCTCTGTACCCATGTATTCGTTTGCAATTATCTTTTTCCAGTAAAAAGCCTAACATCCTTGAAGAAAGGGCTAAATCTAGCCCTGGAGCAGAGAAGAAGGCTGTATCCTCCTCTACCACCAGAAACTGTTCAAGCAAACAAATGAAAATGTAAAAAGGCCAGGACATATTATCTAATGCACAGAGAGATCAACTTGAATATCTCTCAACGACCAAAACTGCAATCATTCATCGTGTAACATGTTCTATAATGACAGTATTAGAATATAACAAAACGTAAAGTAAATATCAATGAATTTACATGGATATAAATGTCTGAATAAAAAAACAAGTGAAGGAGACAAATGTTTCTTATAGAAGAATTCTTACTAATAAATGCAGAACAACTGAAAAAGTAAAGGCAAATCTCAATGAGAACATCCCAGTAACCAATACAGGCAAAATTAAAATCAGTTGAAGAAACCTTAAAGGAAATAGGACACTTACATTACCTCAGAGTCTCTCTTCTGCATTTACTAGTGATTGTGGTCATTTTCACACATGACTCCAAGCCTTTGAAGTCATTCCCACCAGGAGGTAGAAGCTAATGTCTCTGTACGGGAGCAAAGCCTGGACTTAGTGATCCCCTTCTGTAAGATAGAGTGTAGAAAGAGAAAATTAGTAACTTCACAGAGGAGCAAGTAGGTAGATGCTGTCTTACTCAAGTGATCAAATATTCCCAATGATAAATCATACTGGTTTCCCAGGCCTCCTGGTACATTGTGAGAAGAAGGGCAAATCAAGCAGATTCCTTCACAGTAATACTGAGAAGCAGAGTCTACGGCAATCTTTGCCTCATTTTTGACTTAGTAGGATAGATTGTGGCATTTCTCAATTACATGATGTGCTGGTTTTTCTGAATGGTGAGAAAACCAACAATGTTAGGCAGGAATCAACAAATTCAGGCTTTATTAGATTTGCTGTTAAATGTTAAAGAGGGTTGCTCATACCTGCAGAAACACACAAACATTCACAGCTATGTAGCTCACGTGTTTGTTTACGGAAACATGCCTTTTTTGCAGCAACTAAATCAGGGACAGTAACAGCAGCATCCCTGCAGTTTCCTTTGGCCCCTGCAAGTCACATGCATAACAAATTTTCTGACCTTGACCACAGAAAACTAACTTTGCTTACTCTGAGCTGCAAAAACTGTAATCAGAGAGGATATGTTCATTTGTACCTGGCACCTTGTGCAATGTTATGTTTTCAGTCTTGACTTAAGTTGGGAAGGAAGTGGTAAAATTATCCATATATGAAGAGGTCAGTATGACACATCCAAGAAAGCTAGTTTTTGTTTAGTATATTGGATGCTTATTTAATTAGCAGCCATAGATTATAATATACATAATGAAAAACCATATCCCATTTTCATAGCACTTAAGAAAATATCTATGCCTAAATTCACCAAGAGATATATAAAATCTTCAAAAGATAGCTGTGAAATGCATTAGAAGAGAAAAAAAAAGAAACACAATCCAAAAAAAGAGAAAGACGTGACGTTATTCTAACAGACTTGAGATCACTCGTCTGCAATTTGACCATAAGCTAAGATACATATTAAATGTAATTTTAATAAAAATGCCATCTATGTTTGTAGCTAGAGAAGGCTATGAAACATTTTTTCAACAAGGAAAGGTAGCCTTTTCAATATTAAAGCTTCCTAGAAAATCTGGAAATGCACACACTTAATGTATGTTAAATCATCTATGAAAGGTCAACTCTTCAAAGATATTATTGGAATAACTGAATATTTACATGGAAAGTAAACGGGATGACATCAGAGTATTTCTACCAACCACGCCAGGATAAATTTCAAATGGACCAGAAAGATTATATACAAGGCTGATCAGTACAAAAAAAAGAAAAATTAGCTTCAGACTGGAGAACAACTCCAACATCTCTCTGTCAAACTGAATCAGTTTAATCAATTATGATACAGTCCAACAAGAGATCCTAAAAAGCTGTAAAAAACACACTGGTGATTATTACTAAGTACTATTATTGAGCAATCTCCAAGCTATTTAGTGTAACTACTATTGAAGTACATATATTATGACCCTATTTATGAAGAAAGGGCATGATAGATATAGATGAGAGAAAAGGATAGGTATGCAGATGATAGAAATATTTCCAAAAATTGAAAGTCAAAACCATGAACACAAAAATCATTTTTGAAGCAGTTATCTCTAAAGTGAAGGAATCTTCTTAGGGGACTATTCTGACATATTTTATAGAAATTTGAGCTGGGAATCATGCAAGTACATAGCAATAAAAGAAAATTCAGTTATATAAAGGAATTCATGAAAATCAAGGAAAAGCAAACCGATATTCATATACATTGAATTTGCATCCACATCAAAAGTAAGTATGCCAAGGAACTTTAAAATGTACAAGGAGTGATCAAAACACACAGTGAAGGTTTGAATTTTAAAAAACATTGCAGTAAAAGACATATTTCCCTTATTTCCGCTCAAACTACTCTCCCTTGCTTTGAACACACCTACCGCATTGTTCTTTCCACTCTCTGAAGCAGTGTGGACTCGCTTTTCCCTCAGCCATTTTCTGTTTGCCTCAATGTGCTGAATCACTTCAAACCATTTACAGTCATTTCCGTCAGTTGAAAACTTTACAGTGCCCTCACCCACCTCATTCACCAAGTATCGCCACATGAGACTTCTGACTGTTCCTCAAAGTTACAATGACCAGGAAAGGGAAACATTTTGAATTCTTTCAAGACATCAATGCTGCCAGGAGCCACAACTGAAGGCTCCCACATGCGAAGACTTCCAGAACTAACTCACAAGGTGGTAAAAACAAGGAATCCGTGCATTTGAAACAGTGGGAAGGGTTTTCAGGGGAGCTGATGGCAACGTGCATTTAATATAATAATTTTAAATATTTGAACATTCACTGTATTTTTATCATACACCATAGTGATTAACTCTATAGCTCTACTGTAACATGCATTCAGAACAAAATAATAATAATAATAACTGGAAATGTCATCTCAAACTGTTTCTTGCAACCATATTATTGATGATTTTATGTTAGTCCACTTTTCATGACAAAATGAGATAGGCTAAATTCATAAAGAAGAGATCTATTGAACTGCCACTTTTAGAGGCTAGAAGTATAAACAGCATAGAACCAGTTGTGGTAAGAGCTTCGGGTGAATGGTAGGAAGCGACCTGGAAAAAACAGATCCCATTTCCAAAGAGGACCCAGGAAGCTAAACAGGGCCAGTCCCTGGCTTTCATAACCTTTCTCTGTGCTTCTCAGTCTCTCAGGATCTCTGTCTCTCTGCCTCTTCATCTCTGTCTCTCTCTTACTAACAAGGTACCTCCTCCCCCAAGTGCACCTAACTGACCCAAGGATCTCCCCCAGCCACACCTGTTAAATGTGCCACCATCTCTTAACACAGCCACCGTGGGAACCAAGATCCTACCTATGAATGTTGCAGGACAAACCACCACTGATGGGCACTGGCAATATTGTCATTATTGTCATTCTGAGACAATTGTGTGCTTAAGAAGAGGTAAAGCACTAAGACGATAAAAGACACTACTTTTGCTCTTCCTGCTTTCAATGTGAATGGGGATTTCTGAGCAGGTAACAGACAGCAAGGAATGTTGTAAATAGAGGGGGTTAAACAAAATGAGTTTATGCACCTGAATTTTATTTGGAAATATGACATAAAGTTGTGTTGTATTTATCTTTTTGTTTTTCTTTTTTCAGTACAGGGAATCAAACTCATGACCTCATACTTGCCAGGCAAGTACTGTGCCACTGAGCTATAATCCCCAGAAAGGTGTATTTATCTTGATCCTGGGTTATCCACTACACATGCCTAGAAGCATTGACCAATTTGATTTACAATCAGAACGACCATTCATCTTTAGGTCTTGTAACACCACCTCCAGAGCTCCTGGGAGAAATGGGGAATGACTAAAATAAACGTGGACATCTTACACAGCTGGTTAATAAGGAAACTAACAAACATCACAAAGAATCATATCAGAAAGTCATATCAACAGTGGGACTAGAGCCCCACTTCCTCATAGTGAAATAATCTCAAGAAAAATGAATTTAACTGCAATGAATTGAAACACATTGACCTGAAGTTGATGAATTTGTAATGACTCTAAAGCAACAATGACAACTATTAAAAATTGGTCAGTGGGGAGCAAACTTACTATTTTGGAATTTGACAAGTAAATGAAACAATCAAGCATTTATATACCCTGGAATATACAGTCCTACTACTGATAAACAAATGGAAATTATAGGAATTTTGATTGAGTTACTCTAAATAATAAATAAGTGAATGAGAAATGACAGCATTAGAATAAAAATATTGAATCCCAATGTATAATAGAACTCCACATTGCTCACTGATGGTTGCTAGCTCACAAAAAAGGCAAAATCAGAGACAACTTGTTTCCTGATAGAAAAACAAGACTTCTCTGAGATTCCATTAAAACTGTCAGGACAGGGATGAAGCAGTGAAATGATCTTATGAGTCATCTAAACGCAATTACCCATTTGTACAAAATATACTTACTACTTCCTTGCTATGGGGACAAAATACCTGACACCCACAAGACAAAGGAGGAAAGGTTTATTCTGGTTCAGTCTGTAGATGTTTCAGTTCACACTTGGCTGGTCTCAAGGCAGGACCACATGGCAGAGGGGCATCACCTAGGAGAAACAGTCTATGGCAGGGTAGGCAGGAATAACAAGCAGACACCCTTCCTGTTCCTTTATCATAGCCAGAAAACAAAACTATTGGTTGACATCACCCACACCCAGAGTGAAGCTTCATTACCCACACCCAGAACTATGTTAAACCCATTTAGTTGCCATACACCTTTAATCCTTATTTATGCATCCAAGATCCAGCCACTTCTGAAAATCCCCACCCATGAGCCCATAAGGCTTTGCAGGGACATCTAGATACAAGCTGTAGCAGTATATAGCAATATATAGCAATAAGGTCAATGGCACCATGGAGGAAAATAAGACAAATTCATACTGTGGAATCCTCTGCAGATAAATGTTTGGGTTTCCCCCCGCCCCTTTTGCTTGTTGACTTTTGGCAAAAATTAAATTACAAAAGAAAGAAAAAGGTAAAAATGAAAGTTTAGATTAAATCACTTGACCCTACAAGTAATCACAATAATGAAAAGATTATGAAATATGATATAAACATCAACTTATTAAAGGCATTTATGACTTATAAATAAAGTAATACTAACAACTAAATAAATATGCCTTTAGTGAATGTTTGATGATTTGTCTGATAATAGTGTGGTCATGCTTTAAATAGTCTTTTCCTTTAAAAATCCACTTTGAAATATTTTGATATGAACAGAAACTCTGAAATTGACTTTGAATTCATGTGAAAAGAAAGAAAAGAGGAGAGATATTCAAGACAGGAGAGTGAATGAATTTTAATTGCTGGAAATAAGTATCCATGATATGAGAATATAAGAACATTTGTTATATTCATGTTCATTTTTGGACACATTTAAAATTTTTCATAATACAAATTTATGAACAACAAAAACCAGCTATAAAATGATTATGAATATATATTATCCTACTACTAGATCTCTATTAAAAATAAAGCTTCCCTGTATCACTGGACTTATGAAAGGATCACTGGGCATGTGCCATGGGGAAAGGACAATGTGGGAGTAATTTAAGGTGTATCAGAACTAGAACAGTGAAATGAGAGATGAGAGGGAGACAGAGGGCGGGGAAAAGAAAAGGCGGGAAACTGACATGCATATCTACTCATCCTCCACGGATAGCACTCATTTGAAATTTGATTTTTTAAAATTGTGTGAGCATTTAAATACAATATTCTGGATAGTGTCTGACCTCTCAGGAAACGTGACTTAAATAAGGCATGTTCCTCTCCTAAAGTGGGGAAATCCTATAGAAACACAGCAGCCTTGCGGTGGTTGATGTGTCTATGAAACATTGCTTCCTCTTCATTCCAGGGCAGTTCCTACTCATTCTGCCAGAACTTGATCAAAATCTTGTCTTCCTGCACCATCCTCTGACCATGAAGACCTTGTGCTTTCTGCCTTTGGAGGAATTATCCCACAGCTCTGAATTATTCTTCAGATGCTTATTCTCCCAGTTGGACCTTTGTGACAGCAAGACTTTTGTCCCTCTGTTCAGCAGAGCAGGAAGTGAGGACCAGCTGGGTCCCATCCCCGGCAACCCTTTGTACGCTGTGAATGTGAGCTTGTTACACAGCTCTCAGAGTCTTAGTTTCCTGATGTATAAATTACGTGCAATTGTGCCCGCTTTCGGTGCAACCATGGTGTGTACAGGTGCCGTGTGGGATATGTGCAGTACAGGGTGTGGCACATGGGTGGCGTTTAACAAGAGTTGTAGTCGCACCGGGATGGCCTGTGACACCACAGCTCACATCATGCTTACCAGGAACATGGACACAAACAGTGTCTGGAATTAGTGAATGGACTCTTCGAACAAGTGAAGTTTGGTATGGTTTCTGGCAAAGATGACTTCAGTGTCTGGTTGGAGACTGTTCATACTGAAAGAATGAATCTATTACTAAGAGGTCATTTCACTCCCGAACTTGCAAAAGCAAATGTCTTGAATCTTCTCACTTTTAATGCAAATCTCTATTTCCTACCAAGTTGTCTATAAACAACTTGCCTGGCAAATGCCAACCATATCTCAGACCACATAGCCAGGTCATATGCCTTCACTTCATACTTATTTCACACTAATTCTCTCCCCATTTCAAATTAAAACAACGCTTAAATTTTAGGTAGAAAATGAGGCTGTCCGGTCAATAAAGATGTGCAATATTAGTGCAGCAGAAAGGTCAGTGGCCTGGAAACCAGGGGAGTGGCGTAGGTTGGTTTTGATAACAGGATGTCAATATGTATGTGTTCTTTCAGCACCAACGTGATTAACTTCAAAATAGAAGCTATACAGAAACCATCCAACACTGCGAGATTGTTTTTCCCAAAAGAAATAGAATTCCCCCCTCTGCCTTACATTTTATAGGTTTCCCTTGTAGATCAAATCTCATGACCCAGCCCAATCCCTATTATCTCCATCCTAGGCACACTCATTAGAGACCCAGTATAAAGATAGGGTAGGAGGCAGCCAGGTATTAACAAACAAACAAACAAACAAACAAAAACAGCCATTGGACATTTCCGTGACTATGGTTTTATTTAGAGATTTAACCTAATTTGAAATATTAATATCCATGGACTGAGGTGAAGCTAGCAATGTCCAGGAGTCCAGCTTGCAAAGGAGTTGGCACTTTAAAATGAAAATATATTGCATTACTAGCATCTTTCTGCTCACTCCTCCCACAAATTATTCATTTAGACAGCTTGTGAATTGGATTTGCAACTACTGTTATGCTCTACACAGTACAAAAGAGGAACTGCCTGGTGGACTTTATCTGTTAATTGCATAATACATGATGTCAGATCTTGCATAATGCTCTATTGGCTGGGTTTCTATTACTAAGATTTTGCAAATATTAACTATGTGCTTTCTCTCGGTGTTTACAAAACTGGGATTTCTTGCACATTTTTGAATACATCATTTGTGCTTTTCCTAGATAATACTTTAGATATGACTTGGGATAATATTTTAGATGACTTTTGTTCATGAGACTCGCAATTAATTTTGGATCACCTCCCAGGAGCAAATGGGTCCATTCAAGTACTGTGAATAATTTTAAATGGCTGAGGAACAGAGTAAAATTTTCTCTCTAATTTTTAGTTAATGTGATGTGAATATTGTGGATAATTAGAAAAGTCTCAAAGTGCATCCTCCTGTCATTTTTTTTTTGCTTGTCTTAATTACCTTTGCACATTCTTCTTGTTAAACTTATACCCAAAATGATGATAGCAAAGCTGGTAGTCAGCTGCTGCCAGCCATAAATCAACATTTTTGGGCACAATGAGTTTTCATTTATCTCTGATATGCAGCATTTAAGGATTGATGCTTTCTAACTGTACTTTTAAGGACAGATTTTCATGTGAATGCAAGCACTGGCATTTAAACAAAGAAAATCATTAATCTGAATCTAAACTTTATATTAACCATTCAGAGTTTTAGTTTCTTCGGTTTGCCTTTTTTTCTTTTCTCTTTTCAAAGTCATTTGGTGCCACTTTCAAAATCTTCTTAAAATGTGTCTAGCGCTTTCTGTTGCCTTTTAGATGAAGGCTTAAATGGTTATTTGGCAGTAAAAAAATGAAACTTAGATGAACCTTGACATACCTCTCAGGGTATAATTTTTATCCCTAGGATTTATCTACTTTAGAAACTAAAGAGTTAAACTAATCATCTCATTTTATTGCTAATTTAGAAAAGCCCCCCCCAAGTACACTCTCACTTTTCTAAATTCACACTGCTTATGACCTGAGCCTTTTATACACTGCTCTATTACCAACAGCTAATCCCTCTCACTTATTGATAATTGGACAAAACTGAACAACTTGCCAACTCCCGAGCCCAGCTCACCACTGAGGGTTCTATTCAGATATTCCCAAAAAAACCACATTGGCTTCCAAGTTTGGTTCTTTTGTGGCATATCAATGGGAAACAAGTGAGAGATTTTCTCATTGCTTAGGAATTTCACCAATTCTAACCTGCTTATTGAGCATTCTTTCTAAGGAATAACATTTACAGTGTATATAGTTCACAGATCTCCTTGGCTTACATTTCAATGAATAGCCTGCAATTCTTGTTTACTGAAATAATTATTTTAGTGCATATATTTAAACTATAATTATACAATAAGTATCTCTTTCAGAACTTAGTTTATTTTGTGAATTCATGCAAATTCAAAGGAGAGATGCCCCAGCATCTAAGACTCATGCAGATTTATCACAGGATTAAGCCACAGGCACTACTTTCTATCTGCTTAATTAGTTCTTGAAATTATAGAAGCCTATGAATTGATACCACATATAAATCGATGCAATGCTTTCTTAAGGGAATATTCCATCAAATTTTGAAACCGTGTTGCCACAGACATGCAGGTTTAGGAAGTATTTTCTATCTTTAAGCTTAATAAACATATTTAATGGCATCTGCTCGCATGAAGCAAGCCTTTGGGGCATATGCTAAGAAGCTAGGACAAAGACTGTGGTAACTGAATTATTATAGAAAGAAATTAAATGCTTACAACAGGGTAGCATTCAGAGATGCTCACAAAGAGAGGACAATGAGGTTCACTCATTCATGGCTTGAATTTATGCCCTTCCCAATTCAATGGGACAGTGTTTGCTGCCTTTCTTGCCTCCCACAGCTCAGCCTAGATACAGGGCAGCCCAGCAGGCGCGAGGGACTTCTCCCCTCTCATTCTTCCTCCAACCTTCTTTTCCATTTTTTTTTTTACCCCAATCTGACCATGTTTTCTTACAGCCTTTAACATAGCTCACATGTTGATTTCCCTAGAAGTTTGATATTAAATCACAGATGGGAAGCCATGCAATTTATTAAATCTGAGCGCTTATGTTTAGCAGGGTTGGGAAAGTGGCCAATACATGGATTGAAATGACACTCAGATTTAGAAAATTGGCCATTTAAGGAAGTTAACTGACTTAAGACACAGGAGGAAAAAAAAAAAAGAATGAAGGAAAGAAAGAGAAAGAGAAATCCTTAACAAGTTCATTAGAAAATCAGCAGTGTTGAGTGTTACCTGCTTTAGATAACTATTTAGATATCTTTCTGAATTAGCATGCCTGTCTAATCACCAAAAATCAACCCATCCTAAGTGAGAAGTATACAATATTCTTTCAAGATGCTGACGTCTTCTATTTGAGTTGCTTTATTAGCTAATCTATTCACACCTGATGTTAATTTACCCCTCTGTCCCTTCACTTGTTCAAGCACCAAGACCTGTCTGCCCTCTGCTCTACTTAGACACAAGGGGAGTGAGATCTGCCTATGGGAAGCATTAATCTTCAGGACTTGTGGCAAAGCCTCGGCATTT
>RJWT010046488.1:0-11407 GCA_004365215.1 Cuniculus paca | reverse complement strand
CACCTCCCAGAATGCTGTGATGACAAGCGCGTGCCACTACACCTGTTTTAAACTGCTGCATAGAATTGCTTTCGCTGAATTCCATAAGTTTCATATGTTATGTTGTTATTTTCATTTGTATCAAGATGTTTTTTATTTCATTTTAATTTTTTGACCCATTTTTAAGAGCATGTTATTAATGTCTGTATATTTTTGAAATTCTTTTAATAGTTCTTAGTTTTGTACCACTATGATCAGAAAATAAACATGCTATAATTTCAATATTAAACTTTAAGACTTGTTTTGTGTGCTAACATGATTTGTCTTGGAGACTATTCTAAATGCCTGAGAAGAATGTGCATTCTGCTTCAGACAAATGGAATCTTTTATATAAGACTTCCAATCTGAAGATACTACTATAAAGTTGGGATTTCTCTCTTTGTATCTCAGAACTCTTCAAACAAGAAAATCCCAGAACAGCAAATAAATTTAGAAAATAGTCCTGAAAAACTGTGATTTTCAAAGATTAGACTCAGAGAAATCTAAAATTTAAAATGATAAAATAGGAAAAACGTGTGAAAATCAGAGCAAAATCATATGGGCAAACAATGGTGGAAGATCACTGGATTCAGAGTCCAGAGTTCACATCACTACGTACATCTAAATTGTACCAATAAACTTAATTTAAAAAATAAAAACAACAAACAAGCAAAAACAAAAAAAAATACTAGAAGAGACACTGATCAAGAGAAATTTACCTATACTCTGTATTTATAGCACATAGTATATCTACTGTTATGTAGCACTGTGGAGAAAAAAAATGATTGTGAGAACATTGATACATTGCTGCATGGTTAATGACACAAGTTATTATTACAAAAATCAGCACTTGAAAATAGTGTTTGGTAACAGGAAAAGTAAATAAATGACTGATAAAGTATATGAAGAAAGAAAGGAAGGAAGGAAGAAGGAAGCAAGGAAGGAAGGAAGAAGGGAAGGAAGGAAAAAAGAAAGAAAGAAAGAAAGAAAGAAAGAAAGAAAGAAAGAAAGAAAGAAAGAAAGAAAGAAAGAAGAAAGAAAACAGGGGTCTACAATATTTTTCTCTCAAGGAGGAGCAAATAACTTAAATTTGGAAGCCATGTTTTCTTTGTTGTAAATTTTCATGTGTCATGAAATGTTATTTTGTGTGTTTTTACAGCCATTTAAAAATTTAAAATGGTTTACAGCTGTACACACAAACAGGCATGATATGGGATCTATATTATAAGCCATAATTTGATTATTTCTGACATATAGAATTTTAAATCAAAATTCTTCCATTAGCTAAATGTCAGGTGAGTATATCAAAGTCATTGTCTATTGAAAAGAGTAGCATAAAATAAGTTACATAAGAAAAAAGAAAAGAGAATTTTGACACGAGTATATAACGTACACTGGAAAAAGTCCCATGAAATATGCATGTATAAAAACAATGTGCAAAGAAAATAAACATTGTTTGAAATATGCAGAAAACAAAGAAAATAAAATTGAGATTAGGAAAATAATGGTTATAGACATCTCGGGAACCACCTTACACAGAATTTCCTAAAGATCAGTGGCTTAAGCGCCTGCCTGGCAAGCGCGAGATCGTGAGTTCGATCCCTGGTGCAGCCAAAAAAAAAAAAAAATTCCTAAAGAAAGAATAATGGAATATGAAAATGTTTTTGATAATTCTAATACAATAGTATAGCTTCTCACCCATTGTATAGTGACTTTTAATGAATTTATATCCTTACCTCATTTTTGAAGAAGGAATGCTTCAAATGAATGTAGTATTTAAGCATTCTGTTGAAAATAAATTAGAAAACAGAAAATATTAAGAAAAAATTGAAATTCAAATAATACTTATAGCTACTCTTTAAACTACTAAAGATTCTGCTGGGGATTTAGCTCTGTGGCATAAGCTCCTGCTTGGCAAGCGCGAGGTTTGGAGTTCGATCTTCAGCACAAAAATAAAATAAAATAAAATAACTGATAAAGATTTCATGAATATAAAAATAACATAAATACTGGCAATATTGGTTAGCTGATAAGCATCTTTTGTTTCCACAGATAATAAATTCATTTAAAATACTCTGTATATTAATTTTTTGTCAAAATCAATTTTATGCTATTAGAAATATAAATTTTTATTTTCAAATCCATGTATTTCTATAAAACCAATTAATTAATTTTTTTCTAAATAACTAAGTTTAAATTAACAATGAATGAAGTCAAGAACTACAACTACCTTGTTAAAAGATCAAAAAAGAACAGTAAAACTTATGAAAATTGCTCTATTAATAGTCTGCTATTGATCTTAAAATTCTTCTAAGACTACGTTTTTAGTTGTGTACCATTTTAAAATTGTGAAACATTTGGGATGATAAGATATAAAATAGATCTCTTTTATAAATAATTCCTTTGCATAGCATTACATTATCTTTACTGAAACATGACTACTTATTCCCCTTAATGAGACACAAAATATATTGAACAAAGGCATGATACAAATAATCATAACAAATCTCATTACTCTGGTAACCTAATGAATATTTCAAGAAGAGTTTGATAATGCTATGGCAATTTTTATAGTAACAATATTTTTAAATTTGATGAAATTTTTTGCAAAGTAAGTTTAGACTAAAATAATATTTTAAGACACTTTTATGGTATTGTTTTAATTTTTCTCTTTTCCCTCTCTCTGTATTTCCAGTCACAATCAAAAGTTTAAAACTCATCTTCTCCTTCTCTTCATTACTCTTGGTCAAAACAGACTACTTTCACATAATATTAATAGATTATAATTCTCAAACGTATATTCTACTCTACTAATTAAAAATTTAGGCTATAACATCTGAAATGTCATTGTCCACTGCAAATCAAATTGTTTTAGTGAAATATTTCCGTGATAGTTAACTGTGTCAATTTGAGTAAAAAATGCTCAATTAAATTGGCTCGGTTTAGCTCTAGGTGTGCAACACCCACCCTAGGGAGGACTGTCACCATAATGGTATAAAAAGGAAACAAAGAAGGAAGCCTTGCTTCTGTTTCTTCAGAGGAGCTCATTTTCCCCTTCACCTTGGATGTCCGCACCTGGCTTCCAGCGCGGACTCTTCAGTCTTCTACTGCAGACTCTTCCGGCTTCCACCACGGACCCTATGGCCTCCTGATATGGATTTGCACGGGTCACTACAGTGAGCTCCAGGACTTCAATTGGACCCTTCACATCTCCAGTGCAGACCTGTAGCGCTCTTAGACACCTGACTCTGTGTAGCCATAGTAAGCCAGTCTTGAAAATTCTTAGATATTTTTATATCTTGCATCAAATCTGTTTCTCTAGTAAGTACTGACACAACTTACAAAATAAATATAGATTTTAATGGACATTTATTGATTCAAAAACACTGTTCTGTAATAAAACCCCAGTCTATAAAAAGATCTACTTATAATTTCAAATTGTTTAATTTCAAAATCTTAATATAAAATTTAAAAAATACTGGATTTCCCCTGGAGCTCAGATCAGTATGCTTGCTAATCTCAATCCAGAGAAATACAGTAGTCTACTTTCAAACCAGAAGCTAAAATGAATAACACTATGCATAATTAATTAAAAATATGAGGAGTACGTTAATGAATTGGAATTTCAATTAAATAAGTATCAATTGTGTGCTGTGAAATGAAGGAAATAAAATATTGGTTCGCATGAAATCTCATAACTGTACCAATGTGATCTAAATCAAAGTATATTGATGAAACATGAAAAACATGAAATATCATTGAAATAGTATTACACTTTAAGAAATGAAAGTATAAGAAAAACATCTAAGCACTTTCAAATATTTAATGCAAAACATAATGTTTCTACAATTATTCAAGACTGGAATGAGAAATAATATTCATATATAACTTATTTGAGTACTTTATACACTTGTGCATAACAATGTAGATATAAGTTAAAAAAAACAAAGGGGTTAGAGATTTAGTAGTCCTTAGTTTTAATTTAATTTGCATGGCTTCTCTCTAGGGGGTTTTGAATTTTTTAATCTTTCTGACAACTTATTTATGTAGGATTTTTCACTAAGTCATGTAGTTCATTTTTGGGGGTGAAAAGGGAGGGATTTGATTTATCTCAGAGAATGAGTGGAAGACTGAAATCTAGCACAAATATTTTTAGTTTTCATAAATATTCTGAGGAACTCTTTTGGGTCTCTCTGTAAGAATGGCTTGCTAATCTATCTAGAATGATACTCTCAACCTTTCCTGCTGCCACGTACTTTACATTGAAAATTTGTTATTTGAATATGTCTTTCTAAATTATCACTGATTAATTCAGAAAAATTTAATAGTTCATTGCAGTATATCACTTGTCCCTACAAAAACTGAAAATCTGGCTTGATTTATTAATCTCACTCCAGAATCTAGTTGAATGTGTTGATTTATTGGAAAACATTCATTCTCAACCCCGATAATGCTAATGCGCTATTTTTAAGTGACTTACGTTTATAAATTCCATCTCTACCATCTTGAAATTAAATTCACAATAATATAATTTACAAGTATACTTTAAAAAAATAAGTATAATGAAAATTTTAAAAAGGCAATTTATAGCAAACTAATCTGTATTCAAATGTGCAAATTTCCTTCAAAACAAATACAGTAACACAAAAGAAAACAAAGACAATTCACATTTAACTAATCTTGATTAAATGTTTAATCAGTGGAAAAAATGCCACCAAGGACAGAATGGGGGAATAAAGTACATGAATATACATGCAAAGTGACCACAAAAAAGTTGTCAACAAATGTAGACAGATGTAGATGTATCATATTGTTAACCTGTGTTACCAATGATTGTTGCTATTCACATCATAGCTTTCCTAAATTTGTAAGAAATAGTCTCAAAAAAAAAAAAAAGAAACAAGTCTCAAGTAGATTTTACTGTAATGTCTTGAAAACTTACCATTTTGGTCACTGTAAATGAATATCTACAAATGAGGCACATTGAGTCAATAAAAATTGAGTACCAATGTTAATGTATCTATTTATCAGAACCTGGTTATATGTGATAAAATCTTCATTAGATTCATTTTTAAAAATAATCACAGATGCCTAGTAAGTACCTTATATGCTAAGGAAAAGAATTATGGTCAATGAACTCACACAATACAGCAAAAACAAAAAACCCTTATTCCTCACCCCACACATATTTTGAAATCTATGGAGAGTAAAAGACCTGCAGTAAAGAAAGAACAAGTAGCAAATATAATAGTGAAACATTAATAAATGAGGATTAAAGGAATCCATAAGTCATGTTTTCGATTAAAAAAAGTCTTTCTGGAAGAAATAATTGTAAAACTTGATTGAGGAAGCTTGTGAGAAGTGCCAAGTCACACGACTGAAGCATGTGAAAATTAGGAGAACCTGGAACGTTGTGCAAGAAGATCCTAATTGCCTTTCACTTAGAACTTGTATTTCAGTAACAGTTAATAGAAACTGATACACAGCTTAGTATAATTTCTGTTACTGGGGATGAATTCAATACATTAGCTTAATGCAGAAAAATACAATATATAAAAAAGACTGAAAGCTATGAATTCTTCAATTTGAAAGAAGGTCACTATGTGAGGAGCACACATGAGAAATGAACATTCCCTTCTTTTTCAGAGTCTATAAATTAGTCATTACTTTGATGAGAGATTTGTCATAGACACATAATCTCCCTCATTTTAAATACAGAAGAAATGTTTGATAAAAACAAGTAAAAGAAAAAAAATGAATTTTAAGTTCAGTTTTACTTTTAAGAAAGTACTGTTTTAAATCTTTTAATGCATTAAGTTTAGCTTATCAATAAGGAGCTAAATTGTGATCCCTAATAGCTACTTTGATAACAGTAAAACAGTAGACTAAGTCTGAATGTGTGGATATCTTTAGAATATAATTTCATTAATTAATGTACATTACAGAATACTTTGGTTCTATCATTGGAGTATATCATCGTTCCAATTCTTTTAATTTATTTTTTAACAGTGAATAACTATAGATAGCTTTAAATTTACCTCAAAAATTCTTTTGTGAACATAATACACTACTTTAAAAATACTGCTGTGAGAGAATTTGAGTTTGTGACTTGGAGATCAAAATAGTTTTAAAATGCTTAATGATATCAATTCAAATATTAAAACCATGAAAAACAAAACAAATTGAAACAATGAATTCACCCACATTAATCAGTGTGAATTAAACAAATGCTCAGTCAAATAACTGTCTTAATTGACTATCTCCATAAACCTGACATCTCTGTTCTCTTATTAAAGACTATTCAAATACAGGCTTGCCAAATATTTTTCAATATATTTATAGATATTCCTGACATCTGACTGTAGTATTCTTTTAATTTGCTTAATTACTTTTACTTTATTCAATTTAAGTTTAAAAGTTTAGCACTTTACTTGTTTTCTTTTAATGATATATACATTTTTGCGTGTTTATTGGATGCCACATGATGATTTGACACATGTATCCATTGTGTAATGTTTACATCAGGGTAACCTTATCTAGCTCAGACATTCAATATACAGCCTAAATTCAGAAAGTACTTTGGGGTAAGGGCAGAGGGGACCTGAAGGGAAAGCAAGTATGAGGAGTAAAGCACAAACCATAATAAATGTACCTACCCTGTGAGATTCTCTGTGCTTTCTGGTCTGTTTCCTGTGTCTTGTTGTTTGCAAAATGGGCTGCCATTGAAAGAGGTTTCTTGTTTTCGTTTTCTTTTTATGTCGTAGCTTCATTAGCTTTCATTTCCCTACAGTGAATTTCAAAAGCCACTTAGCTGCCCCTGCGCTCCTGGTTTATCTGAGCCATTCAAAATTTTACTGTTCAGCTCCTTTGCAGTGATTGGCTCATAGTGCCTTTTCATAAATCAGCAGATTTTCCTAACCTTAATGTGCACTGTACCACCTCTTTGTGTGGGCAACTGTTTCCTTGTTCTCCTGTCCTCTAATACTGCCTGGAAACTCTCCATCTTCGACTGCTCAGCAAGTTTTTAATCTTCTAGCAGATTAACTTTTACTAACCTATATTTTCTACTGACTAAAATTCGAGAGTTCTTATAAGAGTAAATCTAGGGCTCATTGTTTGTGCCCTAAATGCTGAGAATTATTCTTTTTTCTTCTGCGTTGTCCAGAAATTGCTTTAAGTTTTGCTGAATGTACAACCTAATTTGCAATAAAATACATACAATCATATGCACAAAATAAACACTTTTTTTCTAAAGATGATAACATATAACTTGCCTGGTTTTAGAAGATGAATAGATTAATAAAAACCTATTAATATTTGTATTTAAACTTTTGTAATTTAAACCTGTTCCCTATCCATCCAAGGCAGCCAGTTTTCCAGTTAGTGTTACCTGTGACTTCCCCTAGAGAGTCTTTAATTTTTGTTTGTTTGTTTTTGTTTTTGTGTTTTCAAAGAAATTGTTTTCTATTCCTTTTTTTTAAATGGAGGAATCAATGCAAAAGCCAGAAAATCTACTAGACAAAGTTTAAGACAGCTATAACACTTTTCTTTCTTATTTTTTAATTTCACTATATTTCTTTGATAATCTGAAAAGAATCATCATAATTTTGTAGCATTGGGCCATGGACAGACAGTACACATTATAAATGTGTTACACAACTGTAGAAAACATTTTTGTATAAATTTACAATTTGACTCCAATTTGCAGATTATAATTTATTCAAGATGAGCAAATTTTGAAGCAGTCGTCATTGGTTAAATAGCAAAGTTTTAGTGACTAATTAGTAATATACACCACATGATTACTTTGGTGGGTCATTGGTGGATGATGTGAAATAATTAACCTTATTTTTGGCTCCTTAAAAATCAAACAGGAATATTGGTTTTACTGTAGAGAATGTATTCAGGGCTTATAAATACTTACTTCAATATTATCTTTACCTTTCAAATAATTAATTTTTTGAAATTCAAATATGCATATAGAATCTGAGGACAACACTGAACTTACCTCCCTGCACTCAAATGACTTTCGTGTGTCAGCTGGTGCACGGATGGTCTGCGTGCTTGTCACCCAAATCGTACTTCAGTTTTTATCAGTATTACTTCTCCATTGGCATAAGTGTGGTTTTTTAAACTAAGAGCTTAAATATTATGTTTTGCTACTATTTTGAAAACATTTTACTTGGAAAATGTGTGTATTCATGATACTATAATTAAAATAAACATAAACATCAATAATCGTGTTGACAGTACTAGAAGCTAAGCTTAAATGAAATGCTTATTGGACTCAACTTGTTATTTGTATTCAATTATTAATGTAAAAATTGAACATGTAAAAATTTACAAATACACCACATGATGTCTTTCAGTCAAGTATTGTTAATGCCCTCCAGAAACTTTGCATACTATATGAACTGCCCCAAGACATCTCCTAAAAGACTGCATATATCTTTTTTCTGCATTACAAATAAATAAGCCATTTTTCTTATAAAATGATAAAATTATTAATCATCTCAATTTCATTAAAACTTTAGAGTATTTTATTTCACCAAAATAAATGTCACTGTATTGCATTTTACTTCCCGTGTGTTTGCATATGTGGTCACAAATGAACTTCTACTTATATTGTGGCATTATTAAATGGAGTATTGATTCAAATGTGGGGTTTATGATGATTAAGATGAATGGATGTCTCTTAAGCAGACTGAATTTGCTCTAACTCTTCACATTTCATAGAGCAGATTGCTCAAGCTAAAATACAACCTCAACACAAACGAACCCGTTTACATTTTTATTCCATTACTTTATTTAGAATAACACACAAATAATTACCCTAACCTACACTTTATTATTTATATGCTTTTCATAAACACACCCTTGGTTATGACCTGGTATATGATTTTTGACTGTTGAAAAACTGGCTCAATTTCTGACAATTTCATCTTGGAAAATGGGCAGCTCTATCTTTGTAACATCATAAACACAGCAGACATAAAAGCAGTTCAAAACACAGCTTGCTAAAGCTGACTATAAACTTTAAATGCTTTTGTATTTTCCTTCATCCATATCTGTATGGTGCTTGGTTATACATGAGGGTTTTGTTAATAAAAGAACGTAAAGCTTAAATTTCTGAGGAAAAAAAAATGAATATTTTCCAAGGAACAAAATGGCTCAGTTCCTTTTTTGATGTACTGAACGTTTCAGTTAAGTAAATATTATTAAGACACATGTATAGTCTAGTTGTATGCTACACACGGTATGATTCATCGGCTGTCTCACTTTGGATGTTAGAAATAGGGAAGCTCAGGTTGTTCTTTACACATCTTGAATGTGAGTGTGAGTTTGCAAAAGATCCCCCAGGTTATCTGAATGCACATTAAAGTTTGGAAAGCCTCCTTTTGTTTGATTTTTGATATATTTAGAGTTCAAACTAAATTCTGTTGATCCCAAATCAGCAATTCAATTGTGTTTGTGTACAGTTCAACGGAGGATCTAACTAAACTTTCTGTTTGTTTAATGTTTGTCAGGCTGTATTAATTCCAGGTACAAGGCTCTGTCTTAGTTGTTATGTATACTGTGATGGTGCGAACACTGAGTACCCTGCAAGGAATTCTGTGTCTGGTGTAAGGACCAAGAGAGGAAGCATTACAGCTGAGTGTAACAAGCACTTCTTTTAATAATTTGAAGTTGAAAAATTCACCTCTGTTTGGCAGACCTATCTTGAAAAGAGGTAGAAAAATGTGATTTATTTATGAATTTCTTGTTAAAGCCAAATAAATAAGTCTTCTAGGTATTTGATGAAAACTGTCCAGAAAATTTCACTAAAAGGAATACTACTCAAATAAATGTCTATATTTATGATGTAGAAAAATATAAGTACTAGAGTGTAGTTTGTTTATTTCATTACACGTTTTGCATTTATATTTACATTTTACAGACAGGGAGACTCAGGATCAAGGGTAAAAGAATGAATAAAATGTCAACTTGGGATTCAAAGTAATTTATGCAGAAAATGTAAATAAACATTTCCTCAGTAAAAGTAATTAGAATTAAAGGAATTAAGATTGTAATAATGCTTATTCTCTTGCAACAGTTGTTTTTTGATTATGATGCTGATAAAATCTTTAGTTAATATATCATAAGCATGCTTTTTTGACCAGAGAGAAAATATAAATCATCAATTTTTATAATCAGTTCCAAAAGCAACACTTTCTAAAAACATTCTGTCAGTGAAAAATTAATGACAAAGGAAAAATGTTTTAATCACAAATTGCACAAGTCTGAGCCAATAATTTATTTAAAATATTATGCTTAAAATTTTTTTCACTGAAAGATACTGTCTTCAGTTCTTTCAGAAATATATCCAGGAATGATACAGCTGGATCAAAATGGTATTTCTACAGGTAGTGTAGAATCTTCATTCTGATTTCCACAGTGGTTTCACTAGTTTACATGCCCACCAACAACATATACATTCCTCATATGAAAAAACTAAAATATAAACAAACAAATAAATACAATAAAGGAGAGATGACAGAAAACGAGGAGTTATACTTTTGGAGATAGAAAAGAGGGTCATTGGGAGGGAGGAAGACAAGGAATTTGAAACGATTGAGATATGTTAAATGTGTGTACCATATCCCTACATGCACTAATAAAAATGAAAAAAAAATGAGGTCTAGTTCTATCTTTTAATTATGATAAGATTATAAAGCTTCAAAATTATCTGTCATTTTATCCAAGTAGCAGTGGAATAAAGTTGAGCCATCGGGGCCTGAAATAAAAGCAGATGGCCTGTCTGAGTTTTTGCAGATAAGAAGCAAGCCTCATTTAAAAACGGTCAGAAAGCAATGGATGGCATTCAAATCCTGAATACAGACGAACAAACACTTTCTAGGGTTTACTTGGTAAACTCTGTGACAGTTGAGCATCTGGATATGATAGAAAGGAGGAATTTTAAAAGCTATCATTGAAACCTGTCCATGTGAATTAGATGATCCATTCACTGTAATTAAGACTAAGTAGTGGGTATCTGTCACAAGCCAAATTAATACAAATTAATTCAAAAACCTTGGAAGGGACATGCCACACTGATCTGTGTAGCATGACCCTGAAGAGGACATTTTATTATGTGAGTAAGATTTCATTGTCAAAAAGAAATGTCACTCTGGCAAATGCTGAACAAGGCGAGTTAAGTTTTTCTAGGGTAAAGTGCTTATCAATTAGATGTAAATTAGTATGCTGAGGGCACCACTTGATAAATGATTACTTCCACAAAACTAAATGCTACCCTCTTCCATGGAAGTCAGTCACTCAAAGGTGAGGACGCTATTCTTAAAGAACAATCTGTTTCTTTTACGATCTCATTTGCCTCCTCTTTAAAGAAGGA
>RJWT010046487.1:0-11451 GCA_004365215.1 Cuniculus paca | reverse complement strand
CCACAACCGCAAACGTGTGTCTCCTGGCTCAGCAGCTCTTCAGGCAGGGTGAATCCAGTCCAGGCTGAGGCACTGCCAATCACCACCTTCTTCTTTGTTTAAATTTTTTTTATTCTCTTTGTGGGCTTCAATTCATATTTTAGGTTCTTCCTTAGTCCAGGGAACCCACTTCCTTCCTTCTTGTCCTCTCCATGATGTTATATTCCAGCATCTGAACTGTTTCTCTCAGAGAGACTGTTTACTCTGCTGCTTACTGTTCTGCCATCTTTAGCTCCTCCACTTGTTCTTGTTTTTATATGAGTGTGAACATAGTTTTTTGTGATTGTTGCTCTGTTCTTCTGGTTTGTTTTTTTTAAATTTCTTCTTTCTTTCTTTCCTTCCTGTCTTCTGCACCAGTTTTCAAAAGTTTGCTCGATCTTCCTTTGTCCCCCAGCCTTGCTTCAAATCTCTTCCTCTTCTATTCTTCTATTTTCCCCCCTACTCCTTTTAAATTTTCTCCCTTGAGGGTAAAATTGGCATATTGAAGGCTTATCCATTGCATATAATTTTCTGGTTTGTTTTAAATTTTATCATATAACTACAAATGTTTCATATGGTTAAAGTTGGCAAATTAATAGTTACCACAGTTTGCATCTTCTGTGTTTAATGCTATTATTATTGCTGACTGTACCACATTAGCCAAAGTGACATAATTGTTCTAACCAGTTTTCCTTCCTGGTATACCAAGACTGAGATTGCCTAAGGGTCACAAAAAATACTTAAGGCCAGTACCAAAGAACTATGGGCTGGGCCAAGTACACAGCAACTTCTCATCCTCAGTACATCGAAGAGGTAGGATCCTGAAACAGACTCAAAACCCAAAAGCCAGTTACACCTGGAAGACACCCTTGAGAAATCGTCATTTCCTAAGGTTTCTACTAGCAATAAAGTTACTCATCAGTAGCACTTTATAAGCATCAACCCAGCAGTTAAACTTAAGCAATAGAAAATGAGAAAATATCTAAACAAGATGCAACCCCAGATGTCCAGATCACCAAAGGCAAACCCAGGGGGCAATGAGGTGAAACAATCCAAAAGTGACATACCTGGTCTCTCTGAAATGGTAACAGTGGAAGTAACAAGGCAAATGAATGAGGCTCTAGAAAAAAATCAAGTCAGAAATGATTTCTCAGGTAACTACTACAGAGATGGTGACCACAATGAAAGACATGCTTAGTGACTCTATAGCAGATAAAGTAAAAATTATAAAAGTTTAGGAAACCATGAATGTTCAACATAGGAAAGAAACAGAATGAATAAAACAGATTCAAACAGATATCCAGCAGATTAAAAACTCCATTGAAGGTATATTGAGCAGGATGAGCCAATGAAAGGATAGAATTTTAGATATAGAATACAGGATGATAGTTAGTAATCATGAAAAGAAAGATGTCTTAAAAATAGCAAGGGACCATGTGAAATCAATCCAGCAACTGCTAGATGATGCAAAGAAGAGTAGTATAAGAAGGATTGGAAGCCGGAGATACAGCTCCATGGTGCCATGATTGACTGGCAAGCACAAGGTCCTGAGTTCAAATCCCAGTACAAAAAAAAAAAGATTCATTGGAGTCAATGAAAAATCAAGAGATAGCACAAATGACATAAAAAAAAAGAACTTCACAGATGTCATGGCAGAAAACTTCCCTGGCAGGGAAAAAGAATTTGACATACAGATAAATGAGGCATATAGAACTCCATTAGACATGATCAAAAAATATATATATACAGACAGGTATATCATAGTCAAGATTCCAGAAATTTAACATAAGAATAGAATATTAAAAGCTATTAGAGAAAAGAAACAAATCACCTATAAAGTAAAACCCATCAGAGTCACAGTTGACTTCTCCAAACAAACACTCAAATCAAGGAGAGCTTAAAGTGAAGTATTTAAAGCCTTAAAAGAAAGCAGCATCCAACCCATATTGACATAATCCACGAAACTACCTTTCAAAATTGATAGAGAAATAAGATACTTGCATGACAAAGAACACCTAAGAAAATTCATGACCACCAAACCAGCACTCCAAAATGTTCTGAAGGACATTCTAGAAAGATAACAAGGACTAAAACTCCATGAATCCCAACAAAATGAATCTACAAGGCAAGGAAAACAAGTAAGAAGAGGAGGAAAAAAGGGATCCAACAACAGGAAAATAACATGACAAGCATAAATCTATGCATATCAGTTATAATAATCAATTTTATAATGTTAATGGTCTGGATTCACTAATCAAAAGAAACAGACTGGCAGAATGGATCAAGAAGCAAGATTCAATACACTACATATAAGAAACACATTTAATTTAAGAAATATCTGTAGACTGAAAACCAAAGAATGGAAAACAATACTCCATCTGACAGAAACCTGGAAAAAGCAGAGGTAGATATTCTATTTTCAGACAAAGTGAATTTCAAACTAATACTGGTTAAGACAGCCAAAGAAAGTCACTATATTCCTGTAAAGGGAACAATTCAAGAAGAGGCAACAAACATAAATTACATATGCAACAAATACCAGTGCACACAACTATGTAAAACAATTACTAATAGATGTTAAAAATCAAATAAGCACTAACACAATTGCATTGGGTAATCTCAATGCCCTACTGTTGCAAATAGATCAACTAGACAAAAATTCAACAATTAAATGTTAAAAATGAACCAAACTTTTGAACAAATGGACTTAGCAGATAGCTACAGTGTTCTGCCCCAAAACATCAGATAGCGTATTTTTCTTAGCTGTATGCTGGAAGTTCTCTAAGAGAGACCACATACTCGTTCACAGAATGTGCTAAAGTAAATGCAAAGAAATTGAAATTATTCCATGCATATTATCAGACCACAGTGCAATGAAATTGGAAATCAATGGAAAACAAATCACAAGAACTTCATAAACACCTGGAAATTAAATAACAATCTCATGAAAACCAGTGGGTCACATATAAAAGTAAAGAAAAAATTAGAAAGTTTCTACAATTAAATGATATCACTAACACAATTTAGCAGAACTTATGGAACACAATGAAAGTAGTCCTACAAGGAAAATTTAAAACAATGAATTCTCACTTCAGGAAAACAGAGCAAATGCAAATAAACAACTTAATGTTGAACCTCAAACTTCTAGAAAAAGAAGAGCAAATCAAGCCTAAAGCTACTACAAGGGAGGAAATTATGAAGATAAGAGCAGAAATTAATGCAATGGAGACTAAGAAAACAATACAAAGAATCAATGAATCAAACAGTTGATTCCTTGAAAGATTAAGTAAAATCAGCAAGCCTTTAGACAAACTTATCAAAAAAAGGAAGGAAAAAAATCAAATCCATGTAATTATGAATGAAAAGGATGAAATCACAACAGATCCTGCAGAAATCCAAAAGATCATCTATACCTACTTCAAGAATTGTATCATAAAGATGGAAAATGCATAAGAAATGGACAGATTCCTAGATACATATGAACTACTGAAGATGTATAAAAAATGCAAAAATCTAAATAAACCAATATCAGTCAATAAAACTGAAGATGTAAGTAAATCCTGCCAACAAATAAAATCCCAGGTCCTGACAGATTCACTGTTAAATTCTACAAGAAATTTAGAGAAGACCTAATACTGGTACTTCTCAAAATCTTTAATATAGTTGAAAGGGAAGCAATACTCCCAAATTTATTCCTAGAAGCAAGCACTGCCCTGATACCCAAACCAGAGAAGGACCCAACTAAGAAAGAGAACTACAGACTGATCTCACTAATAGGCATAGATGCAAAAATTATCAGTAAGATACTGGTAAACAGAATGCACCAAATTATCAAGGTTATACATCATGACCAAGTAGGGTTCATCCCAGGGATGCAGGGATGGTTCAACATATGTAAATCAAAAAATGTAATACACCAAATTAACAGAGCCAAGAACAAAAAACAGATGATTATCTCAACAGACACAGAAAAAGTGTTTGACAAAGTTCAACAACCACTCACAATAAAAACTTTGCAGAAAATTGGAATAGATGGTCTTTATCTCAATCTGATAAAAACCATCTATGACAAACCAACAACCAACTTCATAATAAATGGAAATAAAACTGAAAGATCTCACTCTAAAATCAGAAACAGGAAAATGATATCATGGCCACCACTCATATTCAGTATAGTTCTAGAAACATTAGCCAGAGCAGTAAAATAAGAGAAAAAAATAAAAGGAATAAGGATAGGAAAGGAAGAAGTTATATTATCATTATTTGCAGATGACATGATACTCTATATAGAAGACCTCAAAAACTCAACAAAAAACTTGAAGATTTAATACCCAAATTCAGTAATGTAGTGAGATACAAAATGAACACTCAAAAATCAAAAGCATTCCTATACACAAGCAACAAACTCACAGAGAGAGAAATTAGGGAAACAACACCTTTCACAATAGCATCCCAAAAAATGGAATACTGAAGTATCAATCTAACAAAGAAAGTAAAAGACCTCTACTTTGAAAACTATTCTGGAAAAGGAGATTGAAGAGAATGTCAGGAAATGGAAAGATATCCCTTGCTGTTGGGTAGGAAGAGTCAATACAGTGAAAATGGCCATATTTCCAAGTTGTTATAAAATTTTAATGCAATACCAATGAAAACACCAATAGCATACCTCACAGAGCTAGAGAAAACAATCTTGAAATTCATTTGGAACCAGAAGAGACCTAGAATAGCAAAGGCAACCCTGGGCAACAAAGGCAGGAGCATTTCAAACCCAGACTTGAAATCATAGTGTAAAGCTACTGTATAAAAACAAAATGGTATTGAGGGGGAAAAAAGACCTAAGCATCAATGAAATAGATTAGAAGATGCAGAAACAACTTCAGGCATACCACCTTATCTTTGACAAAGGTGCCAAACACATTCACTGGAAGAAAGATAACCTCTTTAATAAGTGCTGCTGGGAAAATGGGTTTTCCACACACCAAAAATTAAAATTAGACCCATATCTTTTCACTAAACTAAAATTGAAATAGATTGAAGACCTAAATATTAAAACAGAAATATTAAATATATTGGAAGATAAAGTAGGTAAAACGCTTGAAGACATTGGTGTAGACAAAGACCTTATGAACAAAACCCCAGTTGCACAGAAACTATCATAAAGAATCAACAACTGGAATTCCATCTTATTAAAAAGCTTTTGCACAGTGAGAGAAACCACCCACAAAGTGAAGAAGCAACTCAAAGTGTGGAAAACTTTTTTGCCAACTGTTCCTCCAACAAAAGGTCACTTGCTAGAATACAGAAGAGCTAAAAAATCATACCTCCAAAATGTAAAGAACCAATACAAAATTGGGCAACTGAAAGGAATACATACTTCTGAGATGAAGAAATAGATATGGCAAATAAAAATATTTTTTAAAAAGTTCAACATCATTGGTCATTTATGAACTGGAAATTAAAACAACTCTGAGATTCCATCTCATCCCAGAAAGAATGCCTATTATCAAGAAATCAACCAATAACAAATGCTGGCAAAGCTGTGGGAAAAAGAAGAACCCTTTTCCACTGTTGATAGGCGTGTAGACTGGTGCAACCACTGTGGAAATAAGTGTGGAGGTTCCTCAAAAAACTAGAACTAGAACATGCACAGGCTGACTGGGAAGGGACAGCCAGACACCAACCCTCTCTTGTAGTCTGCACCATTTGCACACTGTAGGGGAGAAGAATGAGAAGTCAACAAGAAGGTAAGACCTCTTGTGAGTGAGTACCATGCACAGGCTGACTGGGGGAGAGCCAGATGCCAGCCCTTTCCAGCAGGTGGGCAGGGAGACAAGAACAGCCAATCCTCACCATCACCCCTGTAAGCGACCAGCTGATCCAGAGAAACACAGGCTGTGATGATAGCTAGTTAGGTAAAATACAACTTAATGCTTTTAGTGTTTAGTGTTTTACTGACTTTGCAGGCCTAAAGCTGGTAGTCTAATCATCCATTCAGAGGCTAGCAATACACAATGTAGCATATAAGAGAGATCTTCTTCTGAAGGTAGTGACCATTGTTAATTCCCTATTATATTGTTTTGAAATTCTGTATCATTCTCATTGCTTTGTTTGGTTGGATTTTATTCTGTTTTATCTTGTTTGATTTTGTTATATCTGATGGCATGTGCAGTTATTTTAAAGATAACAAGATATATTATGATAGCCATTCTGGCTTTACTATTATCTAGTTTAGAAGTCCTGTATTGCATTCATTGTTTTGTTTTTATTGGTTCTATTCTGTTTCTGTTTTGTTTGATTTTACTATGTCTGTAGGTATAGGCAGCTATTTTGAAGACAAGAGGCATTATGGTAACCATTGTTTATTTCCTATTACCTTGTTTTGAAATCCTGTGTCACTTACCCTGTCTTGTTTTGATTGACTTTATTCTGTTTTATTTTGCTTGGTTTTATTCTCTCTAAAATAAAATTTTTTTAAAAATCTTAAAAAAACTAGGACTAGATGTCCCATTTGACTCATCTAATCCCCTTCTTGGTATCTTCCCAAAAGAATTAAAAGCATCATATCAGAGCAATATATGCACACTCATGTTTGTAGCAGCACAGCTTGTAATAGTCAAATCTTGGAAAGAGCCCAAATGTCCATCAACTGGTGAATGGATAAAGAAGATGCTTTTTTTTTAACACAACAATGGACTACTTTGCCATAAAGAAGGATGAGTTTGAGACATTTATAGGTAAATGGATGCACCTTGAGACCATAATCTTAAGTGGAATAAATCAGATGCACATGCGTAAATACTACATTGTTTCTCTGGTGTGAGAAGTTGAAAGTGTAAGTAAGGACCAAAATACATAATAGATATAGTGAAATAGCAAGAAAATGTTCAAATGGGAAGGGGAACAAGAGAGAGGAGAGGAGAAAAGATAGGAAGGGAAAAGAAAAAGCATGAGAGAAGAAGAAAAAGATGAAAACAAAGCTTTTGCAAATTAAGAGGGCAAGAGGGATTGAAGAGAGGGTAGGGGAATACAAAAAAAAAGAATCAAGTTTTATCATGTACAGGTATAAATTTTCTATGAGGAATGTGATCATAAGGTATACCTAAAGTATACCAATGAAAATCATTTTCTTTGAAAAAAATTGAATCAGTAGAATTACAATTCCCATTTTACTACCCCATGAGCATGTAATTTGATCTTAGCAACAAATTAAATAAACTTGTGCCAACATAGCCACGGATAATTTGCATGACAAACCTCAAAATGTAGTTCATGACTCCCACGACATCTACATTTTTATCTTATAGCTTGGTAACATATACTTTTAAAATTAGATTCGCCTTTCTATTACATTTCCGTCACTGTGACAAGTACCTAGGAAAACAATTTGTAGAAGGAAAGCTTATTTTAGCTCACAAATTCTGAGGTTTTAATCCATGGTAAACTGGCTCCATTAAAAAAAAATTGTGGTAAAAGAAAGCTGTTCACCATATGGATGAGATACAGAGAGAAAAAGAGAATCAGAGAGATAGGAAAGGGCTGGCAACAAGAACGTAACTTTCTAGTTATGCCCCAGTGACCGACTTTCTCTGACCAGGCCCCACATTTTAAGAGCACATTTACCTATAAACTCATGAATTGATTAACCCATTCATGAGGTTGGCACCCAACCATTTAATCACTTTCTAAACTCTTCACCTCTGAAAACATGAGCCTTTTGGGATCATTTTTGATCCAAAACATTGTTTAACCAGATTTAGGCATTAACTAGTATCTACATGTTTTGAACATTACATAGTACCTCATGAATATGTGCAACTTTTATGATTTTATATATCAGTCAAAAACAAAAATTTAAAACAAAATAATTGTTAAATGTGATTGTTGGTAAAATTCTATGAATAGTGAGCAATTATTAATAGAGCAATATAGCTTGTTGTTCAGAATATGAAAAATAATGTCCAGTCAGTTGGAAGGATGATCTTCAATTATTTTGACATCAAATTCATAAAAGTATTGTTGCAGATCTGCAAGGGATCAGTTAAGAAACCAAAGATCAAAACTGGTAGTTTAAAACCACTCAAAAAAAATTTTTTTTTTAATTTTGAAAAGAATACAACCAAACAAAACAAAACAAAGTCAATCTTAACAAAGATGGTAGCCTTATCAATTGCTTTTTACCCTGTTCAAAAATTTTTTATAAAAGATAATAAAAGTCAACAAACCAGACCTTGTGTTTCCTTGTACTATATTTTATTTTTTGTCTATACTATATTTTATCTATTATATTCAAATTTCTATTCTATTATTTTAACTGGCATTAAAATGCTGTTTAGACTGTTTTTCCTTGGAGAAAATTAAGTTGAAACATTGACCTGTCAACACTCAAGACATATTTGTCTTTCTAAATCCCTTCCTCTCTTGTCAAAACATTGGCTACTTACTTTGACAAAAGATTCCTACTGCTATGTAATGTATCCATTGGTTCAAAAAATTCCATTCTTCTCAAGGTATAATTCTTTCAAGAATGCTTTAAATTCTCTTTACAATATGACAGCATCAGAGATCAGACTTCAAATTTTTTATTCTTAGAACAGAATTATGGTAAGTCTTATTTCAATTCTTCTGCATCTACTTCCTCATTCCTTTTGAAATAAATGTTGGAAAGAAAGCAAAGCCTATCAGAAAGGAGAAAATGTAGGACTATCTAGTCTCAGTCCAGAGTTCTTCAGGATTATGCACACTCTACTTTACCTTACTACTACCAAGGTTCCTCACTGGAGTTTGAGAACAAGTCTCAGGGAATAACAAAGTATCACTTCCATTGTCCTGTCATCCATTCATACTTCACTCTTTTCAAATTTCAATAATAGGAAAACAATAAATTGTGGATGATTACTGTTCCACTGTGGCATGCTCAGACAAAAGTGCATTTTATATACTTTCATGGGATAGGTAAGAATACACACTAAAGGACAAAACTTTGAGATACAGAGAATATAAATTTTAAAATATTTTTTTGTCTGATTCTAAATCATGGGAGCTAGGCCATCATTATATTTGGTGTAGATCCAAAGTGGATCTTTTGAATAAGGTCCACATAGGAAAAATTCCTTTGCCTATTGCAATACAATATTTGATAATTCTTTTCCAATTTAATACCTTTTGGACATCATCACAACCTATGCACTGATTTGATGGTGTTCACTTCAAACATGGTCAGAAGATAAGAGTCAACATTAATTTATTAGAATTAGTATGCATCATTAGAGAATGTGATATATTTGCTTGGAGAATATTTTTGATGCATTTTTCTTAGCTTTAAATATTCAGTGATATTTAATTTTATATCTTTAGTTTGCTTAGGTCACTCCTATATAAGTGAGGCTAATACAACAAAAAATTGTAAAATAAGTGAAGCCATATGCAGTAACTCAGCAAAAGAAAAAAGAAACATTCTAAAAGAAAAAGAAGCATGGACTATCATGATATTTCTTTCAGTAGATAAAGAAATAGAAGATATTTTAAAGGGTGCTAGAAACTTTCTTTGTTTTGAAGTTGTTTTTTCTATTTTTGAAAGGAAGAGGACACTGCTACTTGAACTTTGAGCCAGAAAATCTTCAAAATGCTGAATAAAAATTTCAACAGAAAAAATCAACTTGTATATCAATCTTTACATATTGTTTTATTTAGGGCAGGCCATATGCTCAAAAAAAAACTTCAATATCTCAGGTCTTAAAGAATAGATTTCCAATGAAGCATATAGAACTCCAATTAGCCATAACCAAAATATATCTACACACAGACATATAATAATCAGCATTCCAGAAATCTTACATAAGAACAGAATATTAAAAGCTATTAGAGAAAAGAAACGAATCACCTATAAAAGAAAGCCCATCAGAATCACAGTAGACTTCTCAACACAAACAATCAAGTCAGGAAGAACATGGAGTGAAGTATTTCAAGTCCTAAAGGGAAATGATTTCCAACCCAGGTTGATGATGTACCCTGCAAAGCTCCCTTCAAAATTGATGGAGAAATAAGATATTTCCATCACAAAGAACAGCTGAAGAACCTCATGACCACCAAACCAACTCTGCAAAGAATACTGAAAGATATTCTAGATAGACATAAAAATAACTATAACTTCAAGAACACCAGTGGAAAAAAAGCACCAAGCTGGGCAAACAATTAAACATAGGGAAAAGGTAAAGAACCAGCAGCAGAAAGATAACATGACAAAAATAAGCCAATATATATTAGATATAACCATTAATGTAAATGGCCTCAATTCACCAATTAAAAGAAACAGACTGGCAGAATGGATCAAGAAACATCATCCAGCCAAATGCTGTATACAAGAAACCCATCTAACCCAAAAGGAAATTCATATATTGAAAGTCAAAGGATGGAAAACAATACTTCATGCAACAGGAACCCAAATAAAAGCAGGGGTAGCTATTCTGTTTGCAGACAATTCAAACTTCAAACCAACAATGATCAAAAGAAACAAAGAAGATCAATACATACTGCTTAGGGGAAAACATCAAGAGGAAGATATAACAATCATAAATATGTATGCACCAATATTGGAGCACCCAATTATGTGAGACAATTATTCTTAGACATGAAAAATCAAATAAGCAATAACACAATTATAATGGGAGACCTTAACACCCCACTGACACAAAGAAACAGACCAACTAGACAGAAAATCAGCAAAGAAATAACAGAAGTGAATCAAACTTGTGAACAAATGGACTTGGTAGATGTGTACAGAGTGTTCCACCCAACAACATCAAAATATACATTCTTCCCAGCTTCACATGGGACATTCTATAAAATAGATCATATACTAGTCCATAGAACATGTTTAAGTAAATGCAAAAGAATCAAAATTATCCCAAGCATACTATCTGATCATAGTGCCTTGAAACTGGAAATTAATGATAAAAGAAACTGCAAAAACTCCATAAACACATGGAAATTAAATAATACACTCCTGAACAATCAATGGGTCACAGAGGAAATTAAAGAAGAAATTAAACAATATCTACAAGCAAACAAAAGTACAAATACAACTTACTGGAACCTGTGGGATGCAATGAAAGCAGTTCTCAGAGGGAAATTTATTGCAGTGAATTCCCACATCAGAAAAACAAAAGAAACATAAAAAAACAACCTGATGCTACACCTCAAACATCCAGAAAAAGAAGAGCAAGTCAAGCCCAAAGCAAAAAGAAGAGAGGAAATGATAAAGATTAGAGCAGAAATTAATGCAATTGAGACTAAGAACACAATACAAAGAACAAATTGAAGAGTTGGTTCTTCGACAGAATAAATAAAATTGATAAGCCCCTAGCCAACCTTATTTAAAAAAGGAAAGAAAAAACTCAAATTCATGCAATAAGGAATGAAAAGGGTGAAATCACT
>RJWT010046486.1:0-11443 GCA_004365215.1 Cuniculus paca | reverse complement strand
GAACTTATTCCTACCACTTTCAAATGTTATCATTTTGTGTGCAGGGGTGACAATGCATCCCTCATTTCCTTTATATTTTAGGAAAAAAATAAACCAGATGGACACTATGACAGGGTCAGCTCCATAGGCAGGAGGCAAGATGAGACTTCTTTTTATTTTAAAGAGAAAAAGTAAATAAAACAAAATTTCAAAACAAAATAATAAGAGAGTAACAACAGTTAACACATTGTGTATTGTTGTCTTTAAATTAGTTACTCAGAGTACACAATATTGGTATTTAATTGTCCAAACAATACTACCAAAAACCTTTCTTTTCAATGAACTAAGAGAAATTAGTAATATAATTATCTCAACTATCATATATATTATATATATATATAATGAATATATATATATTTTTTTTGCTTTTCCTTTCCTTCTTTCCACTATTCCCCATACCAGTTTTTCTTTCTTTTTCAAGTTTCTTCCCATTTTACAATATCCATTGTACATTTTGGATTCTATTTACACTTTCAGCTTCTCCCACTTAGGGAGACAATTTGATGTTTACACATATGAGTCTGATTTATTTCACTTGAGTGTGGTCTCAAGTTGTATCCATTTACCTATAAAAATTTCAAGTTTATCCTTCTTTATGGCCGAGTTATGCTCCATTGTATACAAATACCACATCTTTTTTATCCATTCTTTGCTTGATGGGCATTTGGGTTTTCAAGATCTAGCTATTACAAGTTGTGCTGCTATAAACATGGGTGCACATGTATTGCTGTGGTACGATGTTTTTAATTCTTCTGGGAATATATCAAGAAGGGGAATAGCTGGGTCATATGGGGCCTCCAACCCTAGTTTTTGGAGGAATCTCCACACTGATTTCCACAGTGGTTGTACCAGTCTGCACTCCCACCAACAGTGGAGAAGGGCTCCTTTTCCCCCACAGCCTGGCCAGCATTTGTTATTGGTTGATTTCTTGATGATAACCATTCTTTCTCAAGTGAGATGGATTCTCAGTGTTGTTTCACTTTGCATTTTTTGAATGCCAGTGATGCTGAACATTTTTCATATATTTATTTACTGTTTATATTTCTTCAAGATAAGACTTTCTCTTAACCCTGGGCTGACATCATTACTTGACCATGGGTTACTGACACACTAAGCAAATGAGAAGCAGAACTATGTTGGTCAGCTTTCCATGACTGTGAAAAAATACCTAAGATAATCAGCTTTAAAAGTGGAAAGGTTCCTTTTGGTTCATGGTCTCAGAGGTTTTGGTCCAGGATCAGCTGACCCTGTTGTTCTGAGCCTTGACATTATGGTACCTCATGGCAGAAGCAAATGGTAGAGGAGGCCTGTTCACCTCGTGGCAGCCAGAAAGTAAAGAGAGACAGGAACGAGCCAGGGTCCCAATATCCCCTTCAAGGGTGCACCCCCAATGACCTGGATTTCTCCTACTAGCCCCCCAGCTAATGGTTTACCACCTGCCAGTAGTACCACAGGCTCTTGGGCAAGCCTTTAACACATGGGTTTTTGGGGACACCAGGATCCAAACTACAGCAGAAGCGAAGCGTTCTTGCCCCTCTCCACACTGAAACAAACAGCACAGGCATCTCGTTCCTGAGAAACTCCCACACCAAACCGGCTTGATTTCTGGAGTCTGATAGCTTAAATTTATAAGTTATTGGGATTCAACACATCTGCCAGGTGGAATCTTAAATCTGATGAGGCTCTGGATTCATTAACCTTGGCAGAAGGCATCTTGGTAAATCTACTTGCAAAATACCTGCTGTATATTTTAATATTCGAAAGGGCAAGAAAGTAGAACACAGATCTCTGTATCCTTCTACAGCTACTTCCTTGGCAGTTCCAATAACCTTCTCAGGGCTATCATTATCTTTTATTGGAGAAGAGTGACTTGTCTTGAAGTTGTGGAGCGATCAAGAGCAAAGGCAAGATGCGCCTCCCTCCTGGGACTCTAGCAAGCTTTACTCCTTGCCTCTCAGGCATGGCTGGCTTTCCACCTCATCTTGCACCAATTCACCTACAAGACCTCATTCTCCTCCTCTGAAATATGCCCATGTTTTATTTCCCCTGTGTGTCATCACCAGCATTTAGCACAGTGTCCGTCACTTGGTAAGTGCTCTCTAGGTATTTGTTGGGTGATGAATGAACGAATGAGTCTGATGAGGACACTTTCTTCAGCAGTGATTCTGCTTAACATCTACTCTGAAAAGGGCCTCCGTGGGCCTTTATAGGAGAGCAGCAGTAATTCAGAGAGAAATGACACAAGTAACTGAACAGTCACAACTGTAGGAAGGTTGTCCTTCCTTTCTTCATTTCAGATTTGTGATTTGATTGCACTGGGTTTCCAGGAAGCCATTCATTGAAGGTGCTCCAGCGTTAGTTGGGATCTTTCCTGTATGTCATGGGTTGGAAGATAGTGACCCACCACACAATCCAGGTAGAAGTGAAGGGGAACTGGGTGGTGATGGGCTGAAGAATTTTTTGTCTATACCACCTGGGTGCAAGTGGTCGCTGTTCTTGAGTTTTGTTTGCTTGTTTGTTGTTATTAGAGATTGAACTCAGGGCCCTCAGACTGAGCCATATCCTCAGCTCTTTTTACTTTTTATTTTCAGACAGGGTCTTGCTAAGTTGCCCAAGCTGAGCTCAAATCTGTGACCTCCGGCCTCCCAGAGTGCTGGAACAACAGATGACTGCCACCATATTTGGCCAGTTACTGTTTCTTGACTCCACTCTTGGTCACGGATTAAAGGTTCTAAGACAGGCAAGCGCAGAGGACAGGGAGCTTTCCCTATGCACGAGTTCTGTGTCGACTATTCTGCGCTTGAGGATTCAACCAATGGGGGATGGAAAATATTTTTTAAAAACTTTGAGAAAGCTCCAAAAAAAGAATTTGAATTTGCCATGTGCTCAGTACTCCATGGAAGCCATGTCAATGAACTGGTGTGTGTAGCCATTGCATTAAGGATTATCAGCAATCCTGAGATGATTTTAAAGTATATGGGAGGATATGCATGGGTTCTACACAAATAGTTGCTATAAGGGAGTCAAGCATTTGTGAATTTTGGTGTTCTGGGGGAGGGGACTCATCTCCCACAGACATGGGAGGCTGGGTATCAATTTAGAACAGAGAGAAGTAGAACCAATGTAGCTACTGACAGCTACCTAGCCTTGTTAAATCAGAAATGGCCCTTTGGTGACTGCTGACACTGTGGGCAGTTCAACTCTTCTGTTCTGGTTTATGACTTGTATATATCACTGCCACGCTTTGTGCTTGAACAGAACACTCAAAATACACTTCTGCAATGAAATATGCACTTAAGGCTATTAACTTTTGTACCTGTTGGAAGAGCAAAACCTAGAAAACCCTAGTGTGCATCAGTACATCCTGATTAAAATGCTCTACAAAGACAAAATCTGTCATGTTACTGCTGGAAGCCCAGCCCTGACACCACTGTTGGCATATAACAGGTGCTCAATACATATCTATTTACTAAATGAACAGAGTATTTGTTTACTGCATGAACAGAATGTTTACTAGATGAACAGAAAGACAATCATAATGAAAAATGAGGTGAATATAAATTTGTTGTGAATATATGTCCTTGATAATGTTTATTTAGTGCCAAAAAAAGATGCTACAGGATAATATGACTGATTAGAGTGTGGTACACTGCAGACATCATAAAAATAGTTGTTGGGAAAAAGTGTGTTAACGTTATGTCGAAGGCACCATTTATATTTCTGAGTACGTGTCTCTGCCCACAGATACATGTATTTGTAAACACGTAAAGAAAAAGGTGTGGAATGCTATATATAGATTAAACTGTTCAAAGGAAGGGAGATAAGGAACTTTGAGTTTATATAATTCTCAATGCCTGCATTTTTTTTCACAATAAACATTTTTCTGTTTTTATAATTCAAAAAATGTTTTAAAAGGCTCAGCCTCCAGGGAACCTCGCTATGCAAAGGTCCAGAACTTGCAAGACTGGTAGCCAGGAAGTCCTGTTAGTCCCGAGCTGCCCCTCCCTCCTGCACTCAACCTGGGGACAGCATAAAAGGGGAAGGGGTCTCACGGAGCCCCCCAGGCTCAGCCCTGGAGCTCAGAGAGAGCGAGAAAGACACTGCAGAAACCCTTTTTCTAAATGAAGGTTAATTTGACAGTGGAGAACCTATTCCCGCCACAACCTGAGCAAAAAAGGAGGTTGATAAGGGCGACTGATCATTTTATTTCATCACTTCAAGGAACCAGAAAGATCTTTCACAGCCACTGAACTCGCTCTCAAGTTTAAAGGCTTTTAAATCAATTTTATTAGGCTAATTGATGATATCTTTGTGCACTTTGCTCTGCAATCTGCTGTGTCCTGTCACTTTGACTAAGAAGCATGAAGTGGAGTTCTTGGTCCCTTCATCCCTGCTGAAGACTGGAAGCAGGAGGGACTGCATTGTGTCCGTACACTACTGGTTTACGGGCAGAAGGAATCGAGGCTGTTTCATCTTTCACGGAGAAGCAGGATGCTTGAAATAGCGTCTCTAAACTCTGCTTTCCAGGGTTTCAAGTGGACCCATAAAAATGGAGATGACACATTTAGAATGTTCTCTTTCCTCTTACATATCTGTAACCAGTATTCACTGTACAAAATTATTTTTGCTTAAATATCTGTAGTCAATATTTGCTGTACAAAATTATCAATGTTCATTCAGTTCCCAGCTGATTTCCTTCTTTCTGCCTGTTGCTATATAAAGTCAGCCCTCCCTGTCTGTGGGCTCTGTGTCTGCAGATTTAACCAACCGTGGATTAAAAATATTAAGAAAAAAATTGTGTCTGCCCATGAACAGACATCTTTCCTTGGGCATCATTCCCTAAATAGTACAAGAGGTGATTGGAATATATGACGAATGTTTAAATTAAAAAAAAAATACTGCAATAAAAGACACATTGCCTCAATCCTCCTCAGACTACGCCCCCTTGGTTTGGATACACTTATCCCATCGTTCTTGCCACTTTCTGAACAGGCCCGGAAGTGCTCTTCCAGTATCTTCATGGGACACGATTAAAAAAATAGCATGCCGCTGCCAAGTGCCACGCAATGGAAAGGCAGCGCCATGCAAACAGGATCACGTGTCTCCGTCCACCTTATTCACTGATCCTGAACCTGTGTGACTTTCAGCTCTTCTCCAAATGCAAAAAGAACATGAAAAGTAAACATTTTGAATCAATTCAGCCTTGGAGGCAGCAAGGACAGTACAACTAAAGACATTCATGAAAGAAGATAACCAGAACTGCTTCAGAAAGTGGCAAGAACGATGGGATAAGGATGTTTGAAGTGAGGGGGCGTGTTCTGAAGGGGATTTGTGGCAAAGTGCCTTTCTGTGTAATTTTAATTTAAACACACACCTTATTTTTTATCGCACTTGGTATGTGTGCCGCTTATTATATGAGGAGCCCCCAAAGTTGAAAACTGGCCTTCTTCACTTCCATTTGAAAGCCCCAAATGGTGCCCAGGACATGGCTGGTCCAGGGGCTGGGCTCCATGCCAGGCTTCCCCAGCTGTGCATGGAGAAAGGACGAGACCAAGGTAGGTGCCTCCCCACAGCAGAGGTCATCAGAGACTCCAGTAATCACCACTTCTAACGCTGGGTAGTTTGCTGAATTATCTCTAGAGAAAGGAGCTTTGGTGAGATGAGTAGTAACTAAAATTGATAAGCCACCTTCTTTGCACTAAATAGTCACTGATGTTTGGCCTTTCATCTTTGATAGATAATAATGCCCAAATAAACTGATTTTGTGAAGACAATCGTTGAGTCATAGAATGAGTTGCTGGACTGAAGTCAATGATTTTTATTACTAGATAAGCTTGGATAATGGCCTGGCTGGGGTGTTATAGAGAAACAGCTTTCATGTGAACAGTCCATGGAGTCAAGAATTCCAACTGTTGCAAATTAAGTGCATTTATTTCTACAAATTAAATTACTTTGGGGGAAATCAGCCTCAGGTGCAGAGATACTTCATGTTTACCAAATAACAGTCAGATTGCTAAGTAGTCCTGTTGGGTTTTTGACACTTGGCCCAGAAATGACATCTGTCTTCCTAACGAACAGATGAATGGAACCATGACCAAGGATCTCATGCTCATCACCTTCCCCAGCGCAGATGTTTGAGGCAAACTCTAGAGACACAGACAGTGGAGCCACTTCCAGGCTGTATGCCAGGTGGCAGCAGCATCGCGTGGACTGACTTATTGCTTGTGTGATCGTCGTGTTGATGGCAGAACTTCCTGATCTTCAAATGTTATTTTGTACATATTTTTACCTTGCAAATGAGAATCTACAGACATGGAAGGAAATGTACGAGGTTTTACTCAACTGCCCTTATTTCTTGTACACGTCTATCCTGGGTGTCCTCATCTGTAAGAAGCAGGAACCTGGGTACTGGTTCAGGCAGAGAAACAGTAGGGTAAGAATAACATGTGTGGGATCCAGATGTCAGATAGCATCTGGTCAGCAGTGCCGGATGACATCTTCTCATCAGGTAGTAAGACAGATGAAGATGCAGAAGACAATAAAAATCTCTACTCAAACTAAGGCTTCTGTTCTGGTAACGTGCTGCCAGACTCTGGTAGAAATATATACTAGCCACAGATGGATGGGGCTGATGGAGACCTAACAGTGGTCTCCCTCTTGAACCATGGCCCTCTTGCCCTCTGGAAGGGTGACATAAAATCTACATGGTCCTTCCTACCACCTTCCCATTGGCCCAAAGGTTCAGAGCAGAAAGAAATCCACACCTGGGCAGCCTGACACCTCTTACTTTAAGGGACATGATCCTGAGTTGTACAGCTCTCTCTTCTTTGTGCAAAAATCAGGAGGCTGAAACTCTAAGAAAACAACAGGCTGGAAATCAGGAGGAATATGGTGTACTGTGTGCTTCTAGTTAACTGGAAGCAGATAAGGGATAAAGTAGTATATAGTATGTACCTTGAGACAGAGTGGCGAAAAATGCAAAATGCATGCAAAGTAACCCAAAACAAGTATGCAACACAAGTCTAGAGAGTGTTGGAGACTTTGAGAATGGGTGAGGAGCCAGTGCCACCATGGCTCATGAAGGAAGCTTCCAGAAGCACGTCTGTTGTTGGTGCCCATTGTTCTGCCTCACGGCTACCAAGGCAGAAAACAGGCTTCAACCAGCAACTCGAGTCTAAGATAATCACCCTACCTCTTGCAGCATCCCTCCTGAGTCTGTGGAAAGATACTATAATTGTAAGAGAAGGAGAATGTCTTCCAGAAGCCCTAAAGGAAGAGTATAGCTCAGAAAACATTTGCTACAGGAACCAAACATTTAGGGAAAAGATTGTTTTGTCATCAACAGCATGATGCAAAAAAAATATATAGTCTCATGATCTTCCCTAACCTAGTTCCTAATACACTATATTTCCCACTTATCTATAGATTCTGGTAAGGAAGGAGTACATGTTTTTGCTCCTTTATAGTTTAATAAAATCATGAGCTAGGCAACCATGTTATCAACTTGGATTGGCTCCTGTCTCAATGCCTCAGCATCTCTTCTGTGAAAGAACATGCAAGCCAGGTATAAACATAAATTCTCTCAGATAATTCAGATTTTTATTAAGAGATATATTTATAAATATCTTGGTCAGAGTATTGGGTAAAAGAAAAATTTGACTGTGTTCCACATTTCTCCCTCAATCAGGATTTGCTGGTGGAGGTGGGATAGATACTCTCCCCAGTCTGTCTCTCCAATCAAAAAGTGTATCAATCACTTTCCTGTCACTAGGACAAAATATATGACACATGCAAATTAAACTGGAGGGGTTTGTTTATTCTAGCTCACAGCTTCAGAGGGCTCAGTCCATTGCTGACTGGCTCCAAGGCAGAAACAGCATAGTGGAAGAGCCTGGTGGAGCAAAGCTGCTCAGCCCTTGACAGCCAGAAGCAGAGATAGAAAGAAGGGAGGAGCTGGGGACAATCATATGCCCTTCCAGGTCACACCCCAAGTGACTCCTTCAACCAGGTTCAACCTCCTAACAGGATACTCAGCTATGAACTCATCAATGGGTTGGTATAACACTTCCATTAGCTTCCAAAAGTCCCATCTCTGAATGCATGAGACTTTTGGGGAATATTTTATATCTAAGTTGTAACAAAGAGTTTCATTTAATCCACAGCAAAATACGGAGGCATAGAAGTCCTAGGAAAGCTGTGGAACTTTCAGTGGAAATACAAAAAAACTATAAACAAATGTTACAACAGCCCCTAGTTCCTCATGGCAACTATAAGGGATCCTTCTCAGTTCAATGGGGTGGAGATCAATCAGGAAAGGGGATGGGGTCCCTGTTGATGCACTGGAAGCCCTCTCATGCATGTGTAACTGCACAGAACCTGGCTGAGGGCAACTAGAAACAAGTCAAGATTTGGTGGTTTAGATCCAAATCATCACAGGTGATATTGCCTGAAATGCATTATTAATCTCAGTCAGTGATGTTATCATTTACACATTTATGCATGTTAAGAGGAATGCTGAATAAAAATCTCCTTAAAGGTGATTTGTGTCTTTTCCCTCAGCACTGAGCTGATCCTTCTCAATCATGCACTGTGATGGGGGGCAGGGCATCCCCAAAGGATATCTTCCAAACCCCTTTGCCAGCCTTATTACATTCTGATGAGATTAGACCATCTGTGCCATAAAAATAGATTATTCCAATGGGAGACATAGATAGGAGGTTCAAAGTCAGGAGAGGAAAAGAAGATGCAGTCCCTGCCTTCGGCTGGGGTCTACGTCTCTCAAGGGTGAAAGAAGACAAGGGCTATAATCTCTAGCTTCTCCTGATGCTCCTAGCACTTGCAAACTTACCAAGATCCTGGCACCAACCATCTGGGTCCCCGCAGGAACCGAGAATTTCCCATGAATATGCTTTGATGCCTCAGCTACCTGCTGGGTTCACATTCCCCCCCTTCCCTTCAATTCTGCCAGCTCTAGGGATGGCAGCTGCTTCCCATACAAATTATTACCTGAGTTGCTTTATCATATCTTTTCTGTTCTTTCAGTCTTTCAGTATTGGTATAACCAATACCTTATACTCAATTCCTTCTGTATGAAATACCTACAGTGGCTTCTGTGACTTGACCCTGATTGATCCATCATATTTAGGAAATACCAGGCCTGGGGATACAGCTCAGTGGTACAGCACCTGTCTGGCAAGTGCAAGATCCTGAGTTCGAGTCCCGGTACCAAAAATAAAAAATTCTTAAAAAAAAGGAAATACCTTCTCATAGAATTTTGTGAAGATTGAATGTACTTAGAATATTATCTGGCACATAGCAAAGTGACAAATCACATACATGAATTAGATATTGTTACTCCTACTGCTACATCCACGTGTGTTAATGGTTTTTCATCTAGCTCTGCACCAGCCAGTAAGCTGCAACTAGCTATGTGTAGCTATGGAACCGTATCTATAGCTAATAAAACTGTAGTGTAGACTTAAACATTTGCTGGGAGGGTAAATCTTAAATGTCCTTCTCACAAAATAACAATAATAAGTACAATGGACAAAACTTTTGGAGGTGATGGATATGCTTACAGCATTGATTGTAAGGTTGGTTTCATGATTACATACTTATCCAAACTCATCAAGTTGTATATATAAAATATGGACCACTTTTTGTCGGTCACACTTCAATAAAGTGGGTTAAACATACTTTCATAAAAATAAACTTGAACATAAGGTAATTAAAGTAGAAAAAAGAATTCAGTTAGCTGTATTCTCTGCACTTCAAGTGCTTGTGTAGCTACATGTGATTTCCATATTGGACAGTGTGATTATCGATCATTACGATGATGATAGGAAGTTCCTTTGGACAGTGTTGATGCAGATAACCGGGTGTCTAAGAATCCACTGCAGACCCTGTTAAAAATAAAATTTCTGTGCTCTTCCAAAAGGCACCGATTTAGAAGGTTTCTGCAATCAGTGTGACAACCAGGCCTTCCAGTATTGCTGATGTGGGTATTCCCAGACCACGATTTAAGAAAAGCTGAGGTAGAAAATGGAATATGCATCTTTCACCATTTCTCCTACAAACATCTTTAAGAGAAATGTATGTGTGTGTGTGTGTGTGTCTGTTGCACAGACATACAAAAATACTATTAACTCAAGGCTAATGACAGAAATCAAAAAAGTTACAGATGACACCAACTCAGAAGTAAACCTCAGTCAGCTGAGACAATTGGATTAATAGTGAACGATGCTCAAGGGACAGCAGGGACTTAGTACTTGCCAGCTTGTCCTCAGAACCATGTCATGAGGCAACAGTTGACCAGGTGAGTAGGAGAAATGATGATAAGGCAAACTCTTCCTGGGCCAGGATGGCAGAGTAACCAAATAATTAATTATATGATCCTGTTTACTTTTCTAACATAAAGCTCGTTGCTTAATTAAATGTTTCTACACTGATTATTACAATTAGTCTTTATTTTAAAATAAAAGAATGTTTACACTTTACAGGTATTTATACTTCAACAGCTTTTCCTAAAAAAAGCCCAGGAGTCAAACTTAAATGACACTTTTGTAACGATGAATTCTTGATTGAGTAATTACCTTTGCAAATACTAAAGCAAACATGACTTAACATTCACGGATTATTAATTGCCTAGCTTTGCTGTAATACTCTGTGCTCAAGCTTCTCTTACAAGGAGCTGTACACAGCATGCATAATCTGCTACTGAAGGTATCATTCAACATACTGCTCAATTCCTTTAGGCAAAGAACCAAATAATGAATGCTTCTAGAAGCTCAGAGCAGGAAAATGTTGTTTCTTGTAATGTATCTGTATACATCTCACTACTACCGAGTGAGAGCTAAGTATCCCATCTTTTTCTCTTTGCCTTGACTGCTAGGTAGACCATTTCAATCACCAAAACTTGATATTTCCATGTTATATAGGACCCTACATTTTATTTTCCATTTAATTTTATATTGCATGGTTTAAATCCTAAACATCTGCGCTTTTACTGTAAATCTTCTCAAATCTTTTCTGCAAATAGGTGATTATGAATGTATCCACCCATCCAGCCAAACTATTCTTCCTTGCTGTGTGTGAGAGCTACCTTTTGGTAATTAATTTCACTAGAATTTCTGCCCCTCTACCACCACCATACTGGGTTTATAAATGGGTATTGACAGCATGAATTGAACATAATTATCAATCCCTTTCCTGCTCTGACCATAATTTCCTGGAGGCTTCCTTACCCATTGATTTTTAGCTTGGTTATGTAACTTTCTTGGGCAAAAGGGATATGATGGATGTGATGCAGACTACACTCAAACAAGACCTTCCAAAGCACTTATGTGGCTTTGCCGTCATTGCTTATGTCCTTTCCATAAGAAGAGCACATGTTACAAAGCTACTA
>RJWT010046485.1:0-11453 GCA_004365215.1 Cuniculus paca | reverse complement strand
GGAACTCTGAGGCTGGAGATTACGAAGTAGATTCCCAGTCGCTTCCAGGTGTCCATCACTCTAATGTCACACGGGCACCTGGGGGAAAGTCTCACTGCATGAGATGTACTGAACACATGTCCACTGAGTGCACACCATGGTGTGGCTCTAGTTCCTGGGGGACCAGAAGTGAACAAGAAAGCCACCATCCAGGCCCCTGAGGAATGTGCCTGGAGCAGAAGACTGAAAACCGGCAGAAGAAGCAAGCTCTGGGGGTGCTCAGTGCCACAAAGCAAATAAAACAGGGTATGTTAGTTATCCATTGCTGTGTAACAAGTTACCCCAAGGTGTAGCAGTTAAACACACTCACGCATACACACACACACGATTTTGATGCAATCATTTTTGTAGAATTCAAATCAGGCCCAGTTTTGTTGGTTCCGCCAGCTCAGTGACTCATAAGGCTGCTGAGATTTTGCTGGGCAGGGCTGTGGTTATTTCAGGGTTCAACTGGGGTACAAGCCTCTTCCAAGGTTAATTTCTCAACAGCTACTGGCACAAAAGCTTCAGTTCTAGCTATGGCCGAAAGCCGTCCTCTATTCCTTGCTATATAGTCATCTACAGCACAGAAGCTCGCTCCATCCGGGAGAGCAAGTGAGGAGAGCAGGCATCTGCTAGGACCCAGGACTCATGGGCTCTTGGAGCAATCTTCCCAGTAAGGTAGGTGCTTTTAGGAGCCTCACCTTATGGGTGGAAACTGAAGCTCAAAGAGAATAAGTATTTTTCCCAAGGTTACACGACCTAGTGAGTGGCAGGGCCACGGTTTGAGCCCTAGCAGTTTGGCTCCGGTATCACGGCTCCTAAATACCACAGCATAACATCGCTTTGCCTGGTAGCCCCATGCTGCCTGTTATGGACTTCAGACACGAGAAGACTCTGACTTTAACAGTGGTGGAGGTAGTTAGAGCGAGCTGAGTGGGGATATATTTTGAAGAAATTGTTGATAGAGCTTGTTGAGAAGCAGGGTGTGAGAATAAAGGGAAAGAAAGACATAAGGTGATTCTGAAATTGGAGGTTAAAAATTGAGTGAATTGGAGTGTTGTTGCCCAAGATAGAAAATTATGGGAGAGGAGTAGGTTCACTGGCAAAAATCAAGAGTTCTCTTTTAGCCATGGTAGGTGGGTGGTTTGAGTAGCCTGTTGAATATCAAAGACTAGAGCTCAGGGGAGCAGTCAGATCAGAGATCTGGATTTGCGTAGTCATTGATCATGGATGACCACCAAAAGAGGGCATACAGGGGAGAAAATGGTCAAATACTGAGGCCCCTGGGGCCTGAAACCTTTCGAAGTCTAGAAGGCAAAAGAGAGCCAGCAAAGGAAGTAGAGACACGGGCAGACAGGCAACCAAGGAGCGTAGTGACTTGGAAGCCAGGTGCAGCAGCTGTGTCAAAGGTCTGATGAAATATGGCTGAGAGGGGAGACAGGACAAGTCAGAAATAAAGCTGTGAAACTGTATATTCAGAGAGTCATAATTGGGCAAAAGCAATTTCTTCTACTCCTAAAAAAAAGTTTTTATTTTGATTGATCATTAAATCTAGAGGTTAATTTCAATCCATGAACATGGTATATCTCCTCTAGCCATTTTGGAATATATGTTGTAAAGAGTCTGGGTTATATTGGTTTTTCATAATGGGCATTGAGGGTTTTCCTTCCTCTCAACAAAAGGGTGTTATAAAGGATATTAAGGCAGGCGGGTTAGCTACTGGGAGACCCTCTTAAATGGGTCAGACTTGGTTTAAGTCTTCATTACCGTTGGTCTCATTTGAGTTTGCCCCTAGTGAGGCTCTGGCTCTTATTCTGAGGTGTAGTCCTTGATCCTAAGGCCTGGCATTTCTCGAATCTTAGATGAATGCCCCAGCTGCTCGGCAAGGATTCTCCAGTCCAGTTGGGCCAGAACTCAAATGTGGCTCAGTCCTGCATAACCTCTGCTACCTCTCCTTAGCTTTTAGTTTTACCGCATCTGTGGATCTTATCCTGCATATGGGCAACTCTGCCTTTAACGTGGTGCCTACACAGAGATTTAGGGGAGACTTCTAGGGCCTTCCCTCCAAGTCCAGACCTGCTGAGCCCCCGTGGAATGGACCAGAAAGCCAGGCAAACATGGGCTCACCTGGTGTGGTTTTCCCCTTAAGGGGTCACTGTCCTGGACTATGTGTTGCCCGGTACCTGCAAACGGCAGCAGCAGATACGTTTGTCCAGTGTCATGGTTGGCCACAGCAGAAGGGCAAGTCCAATGCCAGTCACTCCACTGTGGCTGGAATCAGTGTCCCTTTCATTTAATGTATGCATTTCTGTCCATGCCCTTGTCCAGCCCATCACCCGTATGTATCAATGACAGTTCTGTGTGTGTGTTTAGAGTGTGATACAGGGCAATTCCTTTGGCTGAAATAAAATCAAGTCAAACAGCTTGTAATCCAGAGTGAACATTGTAAAGACCTCTCAGTTGCTTTCAGGCTGGTGCCTGAAGCAGACTCCTGGGGAAGGAATCTCAGGGACAATGCTGGTGGAGCTCTTGGATAGTGAGCTGCACGGCTGGGTAGAATTTCTGCCTCAGCTTCCCTTGGAGGTACACAGTCTTCCCCACAGGTGATTATGTGTTGGATGATGCCCCATCTTTCTGTCTTTTCTTTTCTTTTTCTTTTTTTGTTTTGTTTTTGTTTTTGAGACAGGTTCTTGCTATGTAGTTCAGGCTGGCCTTGAACTCACTATGTAGGCCAGCCTTGAACTTGAGGCAATCCTCCTGCCTCAGCCTCCCAAATGCTGGGATCACAGGCCTGCACCACCATGCTAGACCTACTCCCCATCTTCCTTACATCTAAGATACTTCTCTGATCTGGGGAAGTCGCTTCAGTGCCACCACAGTTTTCTGCTCTGAGAGGCAGTGGCTGCCCCTTTTCTGGCTGTGAGCTGTGAATTAAAAGAAGACCTTAACTCTTTCTGGCTGGTACATGAGTCCCTCTCCTGGGAATCTGCCCACACAGGCTCGTTCCCCACCTGCAGCAGCAGAATTCCCATCCTCTGCTATGGGGGAATTCTAGTTTTGTTTCCTAGGAAGCTTGGGCTACCAAAGTCTGTTGTATATCATCACTTCTATGGGGCATTATCTATATATTCATCTCAACATTCTGTAATAGATGTTTACTAAATTGCTTAGCCACCAAACTTTTCCTAAACGCTTAGGACATCTCAAGCATTAAGTGAGGTTCTGGAGCACCCCCTACCCCTCAAATCCCGGATCCGGGGTCCATTTCAGAAAAACAAACTTATTTGTCTTTAATGTGCTCAGATGGAGTCACCAAAATGTTGGAGAACAGCCAGTGTCCAGGCTTTCCACTTCCTGGTGCCTGCCCCATACCGCATGCCAGAGTCAAAGTCTCTGGACTCACAGCTGGTCACATCACGGATGTGACTTGGGGTGGGGGGAGGCCTTTGCTTTACGGAGGAGTCAGGCATCTTCTGTTTGCATCTTGTCTCTTCATTGACTTGCCGTGTGGCTTTAAGCAAAGACCTTCTGACTCTTGATGGGTTGGAGGTGAAGAAACCTGGGTTTCCTGCCTCGCACTTCCCATGTTTTCATGGATTAGTCAGTTAAAAAGATATCGCTTCTTCAGTCAAGCAATATGAAATGATGACTTGATTTCTTTATAGGACAAGTGCTTTGCAAATCTGCAAATGTGACTGAAATCATCTTCCCCTCTGAGCCAGGGCTTTGCCAAAATCTTGTGTGTGACTCAGTGGGAACCAAGCAGAGGGAGGGGCGTGCAGCCAGCCCTGCTGATGCTGCTTCCCTGGGATTCTCCCCCTTGTTTAGATGCCTGGCAATTTCCTCCTGCAGCTGGAGAGCTTCCAAGCTAGCTTGGAGCCTGCAGCTCCCTGAGCCAGACCCTGCTGCTGTGTCTCGGGGGCCTGGAACCTTCGGTTGCAGCCCTTTCTCCGTCTCTCCCCACCTTGCTCCAGCCAGCAATCTCTCAACCCCACAAAGGGACACCGCCCAACTCAGCAAACCCTGCAGTCAGGACCTGGTGGCGGGGTTAGAGGACCAGGGCTGTCCCTATCCCCATGCTGCCTCCTGATTTCCAGCTCCTCTGATTGCTTTGTCTCCTTTTGCTTTAAGTGAAGTGTCCTGCTGATGGGCACACCCCAGTTTTAATGGGTGGTGCTGTGTAAATCTAAGCAACACAAAATAATGAACACAGAATTGGTCCTACAGTCTTCGATGGGGCTGAACCTGACAGTGGTTCCATTCATCAAAGATCTGGAAGAAACTGCTACCTGCACCTTAAAGAAATCATAATTTAGAGTAAAATAAGAAACCCGCTTGCCATGTATTTACATTAGAATCAAACAGCCACTGTGTCGTTTAGATTTGAGATAGCATTCTTTTTAAAAACCATCCTTCATGATGAAGCCAGATTGCATGCCAAGGAGTCACAGAGCCCTCTGCAAACAGCTCTGTGAGAGGGATTCCCCACCCCCCAACATCCTTCTCCCTCGTGCCGCAGCCTCCAGTGCCACCCTCCGACCCTGGCACAGAGTCTCCCCTCTCTCATCTTCCCCTCCCGGCACTTCGCTGTTCACACTGTCAGGTCCACAGCTGCCTTCTGCATTTACTATGCTACCTCCAAAACAATGTCTCCAAACACCAGTCATTGTTTAGAAAATTGTACTGAACCAGAAAAACAGGACTGTGAGTACCTGGCAGACAGTGAGAGGAAGTGGATTCGAGTCGTGTCACCCGTTGGCGACACCTTCAAGCTCTCCTGGCTTGAAGTGATTCCAGAGCAACTTTATTTGACTAGTCTGTGTTGCACTCAAAGTAAATATTAATTCCATTATGCCATAAACTTTTATTTATCATGACAGCAAGTCATAAAGTTCTCTTACTAGAATATAGCTTCTAAATTGCATATCATAGATGAGATACAGCATACACATTGGATTCTAGCGGCAATTACCCACCATCCTGTATACAAGTCAGTATTAAATGCGCTTTCTCAATATGAGTCGCAGCCTGAGCTTATGTAGAAAATCTTCCACGGCCATTATGCGGGAGCCCAGATATACGACACCGGGGTGACGAGGAGCCGCAGCCAGCAGGGGCCAGACACCAAGATCAAAGTGCGCCAGGACACCCGGCAGTAACTCATTTGAAGTGTTCTTTGCATATTATGGGGCTGACTTTTTAAATTACATAAATTGCTCATTAGAAGTGTCTTGTAATTGCCTTACTCTGTGGTATTGTGAGAAGTGTGGGTTTTAATTATTCTTTTTTGATTTGTAGTGTGGTTTGACTTGTTCGGGGTGATAGTTTGAAAATATGGATCTGTTTTAATTGTTGCACTAAGTGGAAATAGATGACTCTGTTTATCAAATTCTTTGAGTTTGTGTTTGGGGATTGCAGTGGGGCCTTACAGTTCCTTGGTCCTTGTGGATACCCAGCGGAGGTTCCCAGATGGGCATTGGGGAGAGGCCCCCTGAGCTTGCAAGGGCAGTGCCTTGCCTTGCCTGATCCTGGGATAGCTTGTGTGCAGCCTGGCCACACATACCCAGATAGCTGGAGAAACCTCTTCCCCATAGCACAGATGCGATGGGAAACGCCAAAGCCTTCGTGTCATCTTTGGATGTAAGGCAGGCGTGATGGTGCTGGGGGCCAAGGCCGTGCAAAAGCACCTTCCTCGCTAGTCCACTTTTCCAAGGCATTAGGTCCTCCCAGCTTCCCAGTGAACACTTGGCTCCTGCAGCCCGGAGGCCTCCACCTGTGCTCCAGAACTGGCTGTGGGCCTCCCTGGGCCCCTGAGCTCAGGCCCTGTCGTCCCGCACGTGAAATTGATGAGTCGTGCGACCAGAGCCATGGCTTCAGGGGTAAACTTCCTGGACCCACTCAGGCTCATCTGCAGCCACTGATGAATAAAAACTCGATTAGGACGCTGGTCTTTGAAAGGCAGCTATTTTAGGACTCACTTTTGGAAAGGCAGGGGATTTCTTTTTCCAAGATAAAATTATGCATTTGTCAATATGGCAGTAGCATTGACTGCTTTCTCTTGGGGGTGGCTCCTGCCTTAATTATTCTCCATAAGAAATCCTTTCTCTTTGAAGCCGGGCTGGCAGTGGGCTTGTGTGCATCTGGCTCATTGAGAGCTGTCCCTCAGCCCCCTCCCACACCTGGCCTCACTTCTCCCTTTTGGAGCCACTCGCCTCGCAGTGACAGCACTGGAGATGGCCTCTGTGAGTCCAGGAGAGGAGCTGTCATTGAGCCCCAGTCCATTTCCCCTCTTTTCCTCACCTGTTTTATGCATGTGGCATTCTGTTGCAGGCCAGACTTCTGTGACATGAAAAATACACTAAATATGGGCTGCCACGGTAGCTGTCATTAACCAACCACTACTTGTGCCTTTATAAATTTTTACACACCACTAAATTATAAATATGCGATGCTGAGAGTAATGAAATATGCACCTATAATATGTGCAGTTAGAAGATCTGCAGTTCCGCATGCATCTGCTGTGTTGGAAGAGGCCAGGTCACTGCATCTGTCTTCCAGGTTGAGCCCCTGTTGTGTCCCCCCCACCCCAAGGTCCCTCACAGGGTTTTTCCTCTTGAGAGAACCCTCAGGGACCCCTCTCAAGTGTGGGCTCCCTGCTCAGGGCCTCTGCTCTGTCGGGCATATGGAGTCACCAAGCCGGTCCTCAGCCCTGAGCTGGGTGGGAATCATAACTGGATGGAGCTTCTCAGGCATCCCAGGGAGTGTACCCATCACCAAGAGAGGACAGTGGGGTATGACGAGGGCCAGAGGCAGGGCTACCTCGGTCCTGAGGGAGCCAGGATCACCGTGGGCAGGCCCTGTGACCTCTGTGTGTCCACGTCCTCAGCTGTGAGCACGACTATGCCTCAGCCTTCTCCCGGCGCTGCAGGGAGCATTCTGTGTTACCACAGGTGAAGCATTCGTGTCCAGAAGAGACTGGCATGGATTAAGCACTCAGTAAACATTAGCTATTATGACCACCATTATTGTTACTGAGTCTCTTCCTATTTGCTGCCTCGTAGCTGAGAGAGCAACTAGAGTCTTTTCCCTTTGGTTAAAGAGCATGGCTTTAGAGGGCCAGGGATCTAGCTCAGTGGCCTAAGCGCCTGCCTGGCAAGCACAAGGTTGTGAGTTCAATCCCTGGTGCCGAAAAAAAAAAAAAAAAAAAAGAGCATGGCTTTAGTGTGGTACAGTTTGAATTAAAGAGGTGTGGCATCATCTCCAAAAGGGAAATAGCTTGTCTTTATTTTGGTATCAAAAATAATTTATTGTAAAAATGCAAACCATATGTCTTAGTTACTTTTCTTGTTGCAGGTACAAAATGCTCAACTCCCAAAGTTGAAGGGGGCAAGGTTTATTTTGTTCACAGTTTGTAGAGGTTTCAGTCTATAATAAGCTGGGCCCAAGGCAGGGTGGCTTGGCAGAAAACAGTTCATGGTGCTCACATGGCGGCAAAAGCAACAAGAGAGAGACATGCCTCTCTCTGTCCCTTATAGTATATGCAGGCTACCTGCCCTAGGACAGGTGTAGCACTCACTTGTAATCCTAGCCAGAACTGTGCCAAACCAATCAATGGACCAATTTACTAATCACACGTCCTTAATCCCAGCATCGCACACTCTAGATTCAGCCACCTCTGAAAAAGTCCTATGACCGTGTGAGGTTTTTGGGGGGACATCCAGACACAAATCATAGCATTCTATTAAAAGTTGTAGAAAATAAAGCCCTCCCAACTCAGTGTATACACACCCATCACATACATTTTTATAAAATATGTGGTTGGTTTAAATCACGACTATGTTGTGCACATTATTTTATGTCATACAAATACATACTTTTTTTCTTCTTTTTGAGACAGGGTCTCACTACACAGTTCAGGCTGGCCTTGAATTCACTTTGTAGCCCAGGCTGGTCTCAAACTCACAATAATCCTGCTTCATCAGCCTCCCAAGTGCTGGGATTGCAGGCATGCACCACCATGCCCTGCCACAAATACATACATTTTTAACAGCTATGTAGTAGCCCACTGTATTCCCCCTACCTTACTGTTGGATAGTTACGTTGTTTTACTCACCCAATGAATATTTGTTGAGTAACCTCTTGTTTTAGGTGCTGGAAATACAATCCTCCTACTAGAGAAGGCAGGTGGAACTAGAATATAATATGCTAGGTAGAGTCATGGGGGGAAATGTAGCACAGAGAAAATATCAGGAGAGAGAAGTAATTTTAAATTGAATGATCAGGGCAGGGCAGCGGGGAGCTGAAGGGGTAAGAGTTCTGTGGAAATTTAGGGGAGAAGGTATCCAGCTGCAATGTTTATTTACTTCTATGTTTTTAAAACCTTGGATGATTTTCATGTCAATAACTCATGTCAAGATTTTTTAAAACAAAGTGTGTGGCTTATATTGAAGAAGTTTCTGTTTTTTGCACATATATAAACTACCACTCCAACGCCACTTTTTAAAAAACAAAAAACACTATCCTTTCTCCATCTAATTTGCTTTGCACCAAATCAGCTATCTATATCTGTGGAATTCATTTCTTACATCTTTGCTCTGACCCGTTAATCTATATGCTGTGAATCTATATGATCACATTGTCAGCAGTACTGCAGGTGTATATAAATCTTACATTGGGTAGTCCTGTTTCCTCAATTATATTTTTTAAAAATTGTTTTGCTTATTCTAGTTCTTTTATGTTTTGATATAAAGTTTTGAATCAGCTTGTCTGTAACTACAAAGGAAATCCTGTGAAATTCAGACTGGTATTGTGTTGGGTCTGTAGCTCACCTCAAGGAAAGTTTGAAATCTCTGCCACACTGAGTCTTCTGATACGTGACTACAGTATACCCATTTAGGCTTTGCTTTTCAGTAGTGGGGATTGAACCTAGGGCCTTAGCACTGAGCTACATTCTAACCCCCTTTTATTTTTATTTTGAGAAGCATCTTTCTAAATCACTAAGTTGCTCAAGCTGGGCTCAAACTTGTGATCCTCCTGTCTCAGCCTCCCAGACTGACAGAATTACAAATGTGTGCCACCATGCTTGGCTTATTTAAGTCTTTTAGAAAATTCTTTTCTTTGGTATTTTATAGTTTTCAGTATACACTTGCTGTGTACATATATTTTGTTAGAGTTTTATCTAAGTATTTCATCTTTTAGAGCTACTGTAGATAGTATTTTTAAAAACTTGCCTTCTAGTAATTCATTGCTCTGTATGCTCTGTATGGTTTTGTGTGTGGCCTTGTAGGTGTTACCTAGATAAACTTGCTTGAGTTCTAGGAGTGTTTAGTTTTCTGATAATTTGCTTAGACTTTTCTGTGTAGACAAATCATGTTGTCTGAAAACAGCAACAATTTTACTCTTTCCTTTCCCACTTACATGACTCTTATTTCTTTTTCTTGTCATATTGCACTAGCTAGGATTTTCATATGGTGAATAGAAGTTGTGGGAGTGGGCACCTTTGCCCTGTTTCCAACATTATGAGGAAAGAATTCTACTTTCACCATGAAATATGATATTACTTGCAGGGTTTTTATAGATGTCTTTCTCAGATTGAAGAAATTTCTTTCCATTCCTAGTTCAATGAGCCTTGTTATTTTTTCACGAATGGCATCTGAACTTGGTTAAACTCTCTTCTCTTCATCAATTCACATGACCATGTGGTTTTTTCTTTAGATCATTAATACAGTAGACTGCAGTGATTAACCTCTGGATATTGAACAAGCTTTATATTCCCAGGATAAATTTGATTTGGTCACATTATATTATTCTTTTCATACAATATTGAGTTTGAATCCCTAACATTATTTTGAGGACTTTCACATCTATTGTCCTGAGGGAGATTAGTCTTCAGTTTTCTTTTGTTCTACTGTCTTTGATTTTATTATCAAGATAATGTTCATAAAGTGAGTTGGAAAGGCTTCCCTCTTCTATTTTCTGGAAGAGATTGGATAGAATTGGTACTACTGAATTTCTAACTTCAATGTTTAATAGGATATTCTAGGGAAACCATCTGGGGGAAGAGAATTCTTTTTCAGAAACTTTTAAATTCCTAAGCACATTTATTTAATAGTTGTAGGGCTATTCAGGTTACTCATTTCATCTTGCATAAGTTTTGGAAGTTTGTGTTTTTCAAGGTGTGGCTCATTTCATCTATGTGTTGAATTTATGTATGTGGAATTGTTTTCCGTTATTACCTTTTTAATGCCAGGAGGGCTGGTCTGATCTGTCTTCTCCTATGATATGGTTAGTTTTTATTTTCTTTCTTTTTCCTCTGTCAATATTATCAGAGGTTTATTAATCTTATTTATCTTTTTAGTAAATCAGCTTTTTCTTTCATTGACTTTTGCTTTTTTTTCCCTTTTCTTAATTTCATTTCCAAGTCAGTTTCATATTTATTGTCTTCTCCTGTTGTCTTGCTTTGGCTTTGGCTTGCTTTTATTTTTCTAGTTTCTTTTCAGTATTAGTACATGTGTGCAGTACATCATGTTTACCTTCCTTGTGGCAAGTTGGTCCACGTACATAACATATTTTAATTCCTTTTTTGTCCCCTTCCTCTTCCCCTCCCCCATCCATTTCTTGATTCCCTTCTCATCTGAGAGTGATCTAGTTCCCTACTTTCTATTATCCATCTTATGGCAGAGGTGTCTAGTATTGAATGAGATCTTTCTTCCTTTTGAATGCAAACATTCAATGATATGAATTTCCCTCTAAGCAGTGCTTTGGCTGCATCCCATAGATTTTGATATGTTATATTGTTATTATTTGACTAGTTAAAATATTTAATAATTTCTCTGACCTTTTTCTTTGACCTATGAGTTATTTAGAAGGGTTAATCCCCAAGTATTTGGAGATTTTTTGGATATTTTGATTTCAATATCTAGTTTAATTCCACCATTGTCAGGGAAAATACTTTGTATGATTGCAATTGTTTTAACTTTTTAAGGATTTTCTAGTAGCCCAAGATATGATAGTGGGTGTGAGTAGCCCTGAGCATTTGAAAATAATATGAATTCAGTGGATTTTATGTGGAGTGTTCTCTATGTACCAATTAGATGTAGTTGGTGGACGACATTATTGAGTTTTTCTGTGTCTTTGGTGACTTTCTGTCTCCTTACTCTGCGGACCTCTAGGAGAGGATTCTAGACCCATCCATCCAGGTTTGGCAGCTTCCTTGAGTACTCTTGTATCATCTTTCCTTCCTGAAGTTTCCAAGTGCAGATTGGTATTCATTTTCCCTTCAGTTTTATAAGATTTTGCTTCATACATTTTGAAATGTGCTGTTATACACATACACATTTAGTATTGTTATCTCTCACTCTTTCATTGGGGATTTGACTTAGGCGTAGAGCACCTCCTTCCCAAGTGCGAGCCTGAGGCCCTGAGTTTGGTTC
>RJWT010046484.1:0-11432 GCA_004365215.1 Cuniculus paca | reverse complement strand
AATAGATACCTCATTTTGTCATTTTGTAGGCTGTTTTTGATGCTATTGTTATTGTTGATTGTACCATGTTAGCCAAAGTGATATAATTGCTCTAAGCCATTGTTCATACTAGTATACAGAGACTGAGACTGCTTGAGGGACATAAATATTACTATAGGTCAGTGCCTAAGAACCAGGGGCTGGGGCAAGTAGGCAGCAATTTTTCATACCCAGTAAATTGAAGAGATCTTGAAGCAGACTTGGCACCCAGAAGCCAGCTATACCTGGGAGACACCCCTGAGAAGTAGTCATTTCCTAATGGTTCTAAAGAATAGCAACAAAGATGCTCACCATAGGCAATTTAAAATCAATTTAGGTAATAAACTAAAAAAACAAACAAATAAAATGAGAAGACACTTAAAAGAGATGCAATGCCAAGTGTTCAGCTCACCAAAGGAAAACCCAGAAGGGAATGAGGTGAAACAATCTGAAAGCCAATCACCTAGACCCTCTGGGGTGTTAACAGTGGAAGTAGCAAGGCAGATGAATGAAATGACACTCTAGAAAAAAAAATCAAATGAGAAATAACTTCTCAAGAAGAGAAAAATAGGAACAAAGCTTTTGTGGGTAAGTATGGGAGGGGGGTAACTGATGTCTTACGGACTTGGAAAAAGGAGGAATCAGATTATATTATGTACCGGTAAAAATTCCCATAATGATTATGATCATTAGGTATACCTAAAATATACCAATAAACAATAAAAAAGAAAAAGTAATAATTTCTCAGATAACTACAGATATGATGACCATAATGAAAGACATACTTAGTGATTCTAGAACAGGAAAATAGAGGAACTTAGGAAAATGTTGCAAATAATGAATGCCAAACATAGAAAAGAAATGGAATCCATGAAACAGATAACCAGGGGATTAAAAATTCCATTGAAAGTATATGCAGAAGAATGAGCTAAAGTGAGGAAAGAATTTCAGACATAGAAGAAAGGATTTTAGTTAGAGATCATGAAAAGAAAGATCTCTGCAAAATAGCAAGGGACCATGAGAAATCAATCCAGAAGCTGCTAGATGCTATAAACAAGAATAACATAAGATAAACTGGAGTTACTTAAAAAGCCAGAGATAGAACAAATGACATTTAAAAAGTCTGTTCACAGATGTCATTGGAGAAAACTTTCCTGGCAAGGAAAAAGAATTTGACATAAAAGAACTTGATATATAGATAAGTGAGGCATGTATAACTCAAATCACCCATGATTAAAAAGAATCCATAGCAAGGAATATAATAGTAAAGATTTCAGAAATTCAACACAAGAATAGAATATTAAAAGCTGTTAGAGAAAAGAAACAAATCACCTATAAAGGAAAGCCCACTATAATCACAGAAGACTTCTCAACACAAACCTTCAAGTCAAGGAGAGCTTGTAGTGCAGTATTTCAAGCCCTAAAAGAAAATAAACTCCAAACCAGATTAATGTACTCTGGAAAACTATCTTTCAAAACTGATGGAGAAATAACATATTTCCATGACAAAGAACACTTGAGGAAATTTATGAACACAAACCCAACACACCAGAATGTTCTGAAGGACTTTCTAGAAAAAGAAAATAAGGACTACAACTCCATGACTGCTAACACAATGAGTCCGCCAGCCAAGGCATAGTTAAAAAGGGGGGAAAAAGAGGAGCCAACAACAGGAAAATAACAAGACAAGGATAAATCAATGCATACTAGCTATAACTATCAAAGTTAATGGTCTCAATTCACCAAGCAAAAGAAAGAGACTGACAAAGTGAATCAAGAAGCAAGATTCAACATCATGCTGCATACAAGAAACTCATTTAATTCAAAAAGAAATTCATAGACTGAAAAAGAGTGGAAGATAATACTCCATACAACAGGAACCAGGAAAAAAGGAGGAGTAGCTATTCTACTTGCAGAAAAAGTAGATTTTGAACCAACACTGATTAAGAGAGATAAACAAGCTCACTGTACCCTTTTAAAAGGAATAATCCAAGTGAAAAGTTAAGAATCACAAATATATATGCACCAGATATTAGTACACCCGACTACATAAAACAAATATTAACAGACATGAAAATCGAAATAAGCACTAATACAATCATAATGGGGAGCCTAAATACCCTACTATCACAAATAGATTATGGGCAGGGAAACAACAATGAAATATTAGAACTAAATGAAATTTTTGAACAAATAGACTTAGTAGATGTGCACAGTGTTCCACCCCACAACATCAGAATATACATTCCGAATCAGAATATACATTCTCAGCTGAATCAGAGTATACATTCTCAGCTGCACTTAGGACTTTCTCCAAAGAAGACCACATACTAGCTCACAAAACATGCTTCAGTAAATACAAACTAATTGAAATTATCTCATGCTTAATGTCAGACCACAGTGCGATGAAATTGGAAATCAATTCAAAAGAAACCACAAGAACTTCATAAGCGTATGGAAATTAAATAACACCCTCCTGAACAATTCATGGGTCTCAGACAAAATTAAAGAAGAAATTAGACAGTTTCTACAATTCAATGATAATGCCAATACTACATACAGAACTTATGTAACAAAATCAAACCAGTCTTGCAAGAAAATCTTATAGCAGTGAACACATCAGAAAACAGACTGAGCTCAAATAAAAAACTTAATATTGAACCGCAAGCTTCTAGAAAAAGTGCAAGTCAAGCCTGAAGCTCATAAAAGATAGGAAATCATAAAGATCAGAGCAGAAATTAATACAATGGAGAATACAAAAACAATAAAAAGAATCAATGAATCAGAGTTGGTTATTTGAAAGATTAAATAAAATAAACAAACCCTTAGCCAACATCATCACAAAAAGAAAGAAGATTCAAATCTATGCAATTAAGAATGACAATGATGAAATCAACAGATCCTGCAGAAACCCAGAAGATAACCTACACTTACTTCAAGAACCTGTATTCTAATAAGATGGAAAATGAAGAAGAAATGGACAGATTCCTAGATACATATGAATTACCAAGGTTGGATCTAGAAGATACAAAAATTCTACAAAAACCAGTATCAGTCAATGAAATTGAAAGTGTAAACACCTATCAACAAAGAAAAGCCCAGACCCTGACAGATTCACCTTTAAATTCTACAAGATAATTAGAGAAGATCTAATACTGCTACTTCTCAAACTCTTTAATAAAATTGAAGGAGAAGCAATACATCTGAATTCATTCTTGGAAGCAAGCTTTATTCTGATACCAATGAAAGAGAAGACAACCAAGAATGAGAGCTACAGGCCATTCTTTCTAATGAACATAGATGCAAAAATTCTCAACAAGATACTGGGAAACAGAATGCAGCAAATCATCAAGAATATTATCTACTGTGACCAAGTAGGATTCATCACAGAGATGCAAGGATGGTTCAATATATGCAAATCAATAAATGTAATACACCATATTAACAGAACTAAAGACAAAAAACCACAAGATCATTTCAATAGATACAAAAAAAGCATTTGACAAAGTTCAATACTCATTCATAATAAATGTCCTAGTCATTTATTGGAATAAACAATCTTTATTTCAATGTGATAAAAGTCATCTGTGGCAAACCAATAGCCAACATCATATTAAATAGACAAAAACTGAAAGCTTTCACTGTAAAAATCAAGAAAAGACCATGATGTCCACTGTCATCCCTCTTATCTAATAGTTCTGGAAACATTAGCCAGAGCAATTAGACAAAAGAAAGTAATAAAACGAATAAGTCTAGGAAAAGATAAGTTAAATTATCATTATTTGCAGATGAAATAATTTACATAGAATGCCCCCAAAACCTTCCAAAATAATTCTAGATTAAAAATACAATTCAGTAATGTAGCTGTATACAAATTCAACACTTAAAAACCAATGGCCTTCCTGTACATGAATAATAAACTCAATGACAGAGAAATTTGGAAAACAACACTTTTTATAACAGCATCCAAAAAAATGAAATATGTAAGAACCAATCTAAAGAAGGAAGTAAAAAGACTCTAAACTGAAAACTACAGAAGTGTGAGAAAGGAGATTGAAAGGATATTAGAAAATGCAAATATACTCCTTACTCTTGAGTAGGAACAACCAATATAGTGAAAATGAGTATACTTCAAAAATTGTTAGACATATTTAATGCAATCCTGATCAGCATTCCACCATCACATCTGACGGAATTAGGGAAAACAATCCTAAAGTTCATTTGAAGCTAGCAGACACCTAAAATAGCTTAAGCGATTCTGGGCAACAAGCACAAAGCTTGACGTAAAATTGTACTACAAAACTACTGAGATTAAAAACAGAATGGAACTGGCAAAACACAGACCCAAAGATCAATGGAATGGACTAGAAAATGTAGAAACACCTCCAGACATACTCAGCCACTTCATCTTTGACGAAGGAGCTGAACACCTTTACCAGAAAAAAGACAGCCTCTTTAATAAATGATGCTGGTAAAATTGGCTTTCCACACACCAAAGTTTAAAACTAGACCCATATCTTTCGCCATGCACTAATTAAATTTGAGATGGATCAAAGATCTAAATATTAAAACAGAAACACTAAATCGGTTGGAAGAGAGAATAGTTGGAACTCTTGAAGACATTAGTGTAGGAAAAGGCATTTTGAAAAAACCTCAATTACACAAGAACTATCAAAAAGACTGCACAGCTGTAATCTCTTCTTAATGAAAAACTTTTTCACAGCAAGACAAACCAGCAACAGAGTAAAGACACAACCCACAGTTGGGAAAAATTTTGCTAGCTGTTCCTCAGACAAAGAACTACTATCTAAAATATACAAAGAACTAAAATATATAAGAAACTAAAAAAAATCAGACTCCCTCCTAAAAAATTTAAAGATCTAATCCAAAAATGGTCATCTGAAATACACAGTTCTCAGATGAAGATGTAGAAATGATAAACAAATATATGAAAAAAATGTTCAACATCATTGGTCATTTGAGAAATGCAAATTAAAACAATGCTGAGGTTCCATCTCACCCCAGAAAAATTGTTATTAATCAAAAAATCAACAAATAATAAACGCTGGCAGAGCTATGAGGATCGAAGACACCTTCTCCACTGTTGAAGTTTAGACTGGTGCAGTCACTGTGGAAGTCAGTGTGGAGATTCCTAAAGAAAATTAGGATTAGAGGTTTCATTCTGCCCAGCTATTTCCCTTCTTGGTATGCCTCAAAGAATTTAAAGCACTATAGCATAAAAATATATGCACACCCATGTTTATAGTAGCACAGTTTATAAATCTTGGAAACAGCCCAAATGCCCATTAACTGATGAATGAATAAAGAATACATATATATAATACTGAGCCATAAAGAAAGGTAAACTTGAGACATTCCTAGGTAAATGGATGTTCCTAGAGACCATACTCTTAAGTGAAATAAATAGGACACACATGTGTAAATACAGCGTTGTCTATGGTGAGGGAAACCAAAGGTGTAAATAAAGACCAAAATGTATAATAGAGATTGTGAAATAGGAAGGAAAAATTCAAATGGGAAGAAGAACAACTAGGGAGGGGAAGAAGGATAGGAAGGAAAGGAGAAGGAAAAAATGAGAAAAGATGGAAAAAATAGAAATGAAGTTTTTGTAAATGAACAGGGGAAGAAAGTTGAAGGGCAGGAAGGGAAATGGGAAAAAAGAATCAAGTTTTATCATGTATAGATACAAATTTGCTAACATGAATGTGATCATTATGTATACCTAAAATGTACCAATAAACTTTATTATAAAATAACAAAAATTAGTGATTTAGAATCTTCTTTGGAATCATTAATTAGAAACTAAGAAAACATTCATATATTTCCAAGCATACAGATGTGCTGCAAAATGGCAATTCAATTAGTACAGATTGCACATGTGAAGCACAAGATTCCTTTTATTTTAGATGCTATCAGTTCATGAGTACCTAGGCCACTTACATTTCTGATCAAATTGCTACTTATCTGGGAGTTTCCATAATTTCCTCAGTTCTGAAAATTCTCCCTGAATGACTCATAGAACTCAGGAAAGCACTATACTTACAAGTGCATGGTATTATAAAAAACAAACATCAAAGCTAACTAAATAAGACGTATACAGACTGAGAGGATCCTAAGATCGTCTCTCCATGGTTCAGAATACGCTTTCTTCCCAGTAATAAATGTGTTCCTTAACCCAGAAGCCCTCCTGGACCTTGGTGTCCATAGTTTTATTGCCTATATAAGTTCTTTACATTGATTAGATCATTGATCACATGAATGAACCTGATTTCCAGCCATTCTTTCCTAACTAGGAGGTCAGGCTGATACCAGGTGATTCAAAGCACTATAATCATATGATTGATCTTTCTGGCTTGTCCCACTCCCATCCTAAAGAATCCTATTAGCATAAGTAATCCAGGAATCTATTATAAATCATCTCACAAGCATAAACACAGGTGTGGTCTTAGGGAACAATTATGAATTTTTAAAATATTCTTATCATTTGTTAAATCCCAAGGTTGTAGATTTATCCCAGGAATCTGGTATAAAGACCATAAATTTGTAATTACACAATGTATATGCATGGTATATATATATATATATATATATATATATATATATTCAAGCAGTTAAATAACACATGTGTTATATATAGTGATACAGATTCGAAGAAAATAACAAGCACTTAGAACTAATGAAACTTGATAGGGTGGTTAATAAGCTGTAATATGGATAGAATAATTCCAAAGTAATGATAGAATCTAGGAAGTGAAATCAAACAAAATGGAAAAGACCATGAGCAAGAGAACAGATGCTCATTAATAGCATGAATACTTTTCCTAATATTGTACCAGTTTTGGTGATGTGATGATTAATATTAATTGTCAACTTGATTGGTTTATTTGATGCTTAGGAGTTTATTAAAGCACTTTTGAGTGTGCCACAGGGATGTGACTTTGGGGATTGTATCTTGTCCTTGACCATTCCTTCCTGACTGTTTTCCTGTCTGTGTTTCTGGCTACCACAAGGTGAAGAGATTTCCTTTGGCAGGTCCTTCTGCCATGTGTTTCTTCCTTGGAGCCAGTCAAATATGAACTAAAACCAAGAGGCAAAGTAACTTTTTCTCCTGTAACTTAAATTTTTCAGGTTACAGTAACAAAAACCTGACTAATAATACAGGAGACCTAGGAAGAAAGGAGAATATGGTCAGAATTTCATTTCCACTTTCTCAGCAGATTTGTTTACCATAACTTCCCCATATATGACCAGGAAAAATTATAACTCAGAAACATGAAAATTTTGATTCACTTGGAAGCTTTTATTATGATATAAATTAATAGTCAGGAATAACTTTAGTAGACATTTGGAATAAATTGAACCATTGCCTAATTATCACAGTAAGAATTATTTTTTAAAATACTTGGATGTTTAAAGCACTTAGGAAACTTAAAATACCATTTTAAATGAATTTTTAGTGTTTGTATATTGAAGCTCTCCAAACTATAAACTTAAAATCTGAATATTTTAAAACCATTAGCACATTGAGTTCTTTGTTAATTGCATAATCTTATATATGGCAAAAATTTAGAACAGTTTATGGTGTTCATGAGATAAGCCCTTTTGAATTTGAAATTTTGTTTTATTGCATTGCACTTTTAATTTATTGGTTAGTGTTATGTTAACACATCTATTTAACTTTCAACATTTTTTCCAAATTCCTTTTAACTTCCCCCAAATCTTTAAAATATATGATAGGGCATTGTCAAGACACTGAATTTCCACTTGTCTAATTGTGGATGAAAAAAGGCATTAAGTGAAGACAATAATCATTAAAGGATATTTTACAGTTGGCTGAGGGATTGTTATGACTGGGATGGGAGGGACATTAAATTGCACGTTACATAAAGCAGAGTATAATGATATATTTTAAAAGTTAAGGAGGATTTGCATTTCACAAAGATCATTTACAACAATATAGGGGAAAGAGCTCAGAAATTTCAGAATGCCTTTCTGAATCTGTTGGATTTAAGCATAATTGATCTCTGATAGATTTTTGGGAGTTTAGTACAAATTTCCACTGATAATGCAGAACCTATACAAATATGCACCAATGTAACAGAGTACTTCTACTTATGTGTTGAATTTTTAGCTCAGAAGTTTTCTTCTAATAGAAAAGCCTATTTGAGAGCCAGTATTGTACCAGTCATATCAAAACCTTCCTGAGAAGTGCTGAACAAAACAATATGTTAATAGTCGCAGGACTTGCCATCTTTGGATCCTCTTGAAGTATCTTCTTATGTTAAACTGGCCCCAAAAACGCTTTTATATATTATTGGTTTACATGGTTCCTATGTAAAAAAGTAGTGATACCAATAATTTTTTTTACCACATACTGCTATAAATGTTCAATTTTTTTATTGTTGTTGTTAATCTCTTCATATACCTCATTTATAAGTTAAACTTTTATCTTAGATATGTATGCACAGAAAAACTATATATATATATATATATATATATATATATATATATATATATGGTTCAGTACTATTCATAGTTTTTAGACACCTGCTGAGTCATGGAAGGTATTTTCCATAGAAAAGACCACTTAAAAAGGAAAAGAATTGTTGATAACAAATGTCATAGGGCTTTGTAGGCATGACAGATTCCTTTCTGAGTGTGGTGGAATGTCATTGTACTATCTTAAACAGAAGAAATACAAGATCCAGTTTATATGCTAAAAAGATCATTCCTCCCCCCATGTATAATGGATTGTCAGGGAGCAACTTCTTAGGAATTTAATTACAATAGTCTATGTTTGGAATTTGATGACTTGTCCTACATAGGGTTAAAAAGAGTTCTAAAGATGATGAATCTGGAGTTCTTGCTATAATGCAAGGTCTTACTGATAAATTATGTATGATTCATGAGGGAAAGGGAAATCAGGGCCTAATATCGAGGTTTTCAACTTGAGTAACTAGGTGAACAGTTAATTCATTTCCTAAAACAGCAGATAGGGAAGACAACATATTTGGGTAGATTTGGGAGATTAAGATTTTGTTTTACCTCCCATCTGAGGCACTTGCTAGACATCCAAGAAGAAATATTAAATAGGCAGTTCAATTCATGTCCAGAAATCAGGATTAAAGATAAAAAATTGGAGGTCATATCTATACGCATAGTATTTATACGGAGTGGAACTGAATAATATTATGTGGAGACCACATACAAAAAATAGAAGTTAATCTAGAATTAAAATATTAGTTGGAGGTGTAGCACTGTAGTGTAGCACTTATCTATATGCATGATGCCCTATGCTCAATATCCAGGACCACAGGGAAGAAAAGAGAAAGAAGAAGAGTTTGGGTTCAGATACAGGTAAAGGAGCAGTAAATGTTATGAGAAGGAACAGCCTCTGAAGTAAGTGAGAAATCAGAAATACAAATTTATTCCAGAAATGTGAACATTCTCAGGATAAGAAGAGTGTTAACTGTATCAAATATAGTTGATGTTCCGATAATAAAAGGATTTGGAAAAAACTGTTATCCAAAGAAGATACACAAATGACCTATATGAACATTGGAAAATGCTCACCATCATTAATCATTAGAAGAGTGAAAATTAAAGTCACAAGAACACAGTATGTACTCTAAGAAGCTAAAATCAAAAGAAACACATATAGATGAGGAAGTAGAGAAGTTGGAACATTGCTCGTGGGTTTGTAAAATGAGTGCAATACTTTAGAAAAGTTTGACCATTTCTCAAATAATTAAACATAGACCTACTGTATTATACAGAAATTTCACTTCTCTCCTTCCAAATGAAAACATATGCCAGAACAAAAATCTGAACAGATTCATTCTTTATAGTTCCAGAAAAATATAAGCAACTCAACATTCGTCAACTGTCAACTGATGGATTAGTAAAATATGACCATGCAATTGAAGATAATAAAAAGAAATTTAATATTGCTATATTTAAGGGAGGAATTATAGTGAACAAAACAAAGTGAAGTCATAAGAGACCATACATTATGTGATTCCACTTATGTAAAATGTCCAGAACAGATAAATCCATGGAAAATATTCCCATAATCTAGATGAGGGATGGTAGAATTGATGTAGCATTTGTTATGAGTAACAAATGTCTTCTGAAAGTGACTGAAATATTAGGCAATTAAATATGCAAAATACTATTTACACACTTCTATGAATGTACAAAAGTACTGAATTTATAATTTAAAAAGGTAAAATCTGTGAATTTTAACTCAAAATTTTAATTCAAAAAAATTCTTGTCTTTGGATACTAATTAAAATTGCACAACAGAATCCTATGATTTAAAAATGAAATTAATTACTCAATTGAATAAATATGAAGCAGCATGAATGCTGATTCCAACAAATATCATCCTCAAAGAAAGTTTATTTGTTGAATGTTTTATCAAAAAATAAGGTTATTTGAAACAAATGAGATGATGTTCTAAAACATAGAAAAAAGCTTCAGAGTAAAAGACACTGAAAGAAATGAAATAGATAATGACAAATGTATACCCAAGAGAAAATTAACTGAGCAAAATGAAATGTTGTTTATTTAAAAATGCTAATCAAGATTTATAATGTGAAAGATGACTTAAGTGAATAAGATTTCAAACAAGTGCATGAATAATTACAGATACAGTAAAGAATATTTTAAAATAAAAATGTAATGATCTTTTAAAATTTATTCAGTATTTTTAAATTTTCAATGTAAAAGTCTTTTGTACCATTGTTTAGGTTTATTCTGAAGTTTTTATTTTGTTTTATTTTATTTTTGAAGCAGTTGTGCATTGGAATGTTTTACTGATTTTTTTTTCTGTGATTTCATTATATATATATAAAATGCTACTGATTTTTGTGTGTTGATTTTATGTCCGACTACTTAGTCAATATTTTTTGATAAAAGTTTGAGGAAGAATTTCAAGAGTCAATAGCAAAAAACAAAAGAAAAATCAGTGGATTTGATGAGTAAAATTTATCATACATGTAGGATAAAGTGGAAAAAGTAACAAACAGCTGACAGACTAAGGAAGCTAAATTAGAACACAGGCTACGTATATACCTAAAACACATTAGAAATTCTAGAATATTGGCAAGAAATACTAAAAAAACTCAAATGAGAAAACAAATATAGAAATTTCTGAACATATACAGAAGAGAAATGCTAAGTACCTGAAGAGATTTTTAACTGCCTACCGATAATAAAAATGTAAACAAGAGCAATGAGATACGTCTTTATAATAGTCTGGCTTGGCAAAAAAAATTACTAGAAAAAATGATGATGAAAATTTAGAAATTTGAAACAAACTTGCCCTGCTTTTGAAAATTTTAATTTTATACACCCACTTTAGAGTGTGATTTCGAATTATTTACCAAAAC
>RJWT010046483.1:0-11454 GCA_004365215.1 Cuniculus paca | reverse complement strand
TATATTGATTTATCAAGACCCTGTCTCAAAAGAAAAAAGGGCTGGGCATGTAGCTCAGTTTGAAGGCCCTGGGCTCAATCCCTAGTACTGCAAAAAAGATGAAAAAATCCACAGGCTCTAACTGCATGGTGAATCCCTGTAATCTCAGCACTCAGCAGGCTGAGGGAGGTGGATCACTGTGCGGTTATGTAGTAAAACCCTCTCTCAAAACAAAAAAAATTTTTTTTTTAAAACTGCAGGCTCCTCCCTATCTTTCTATTCAGTAATTCATGTCCAAAAGCATAGTGGGTGAGATGGGAATGTGCTCTTCAGCTCTGCCTTAGTCCCTGTGCACCTGCCATAATGAGCTTAAGAAGCTGGCTTCTTGGGCCCCAACATAAAATGATCTCTACCCACAAACGTGTTAAGGAACTAAAAGGACTACCGGGCATAGTGGCTTTCACCTGTAATCCTAGCACTCAGGAGGCTGAGGCAGGAGAATCAACACAAGTTCAAGGCCAGCCTGAACTACATAGTGAGACCCTGTATCAAAAGAACAAAGAAAAAAAGGAACTAAAAGGACCACCCCACCATCCCAAAGGCTCAAGTAAGTGGCTTGTCAGAAGTGGAAACAACTACTGGTAGACCAAAGCCACACCCTGAGCACTTAAAACACTACACCATGAAGAGGTGGTTTCTTTTCCTTCTATAGTTCCAGAGGTTACACAAGCCTAGAAAGTGGTAGCACCTAGGGATTCTTAAACACCTGTGTTCTTGTCCAGGAATTAAGAACTTGTGGCTTTGTTATGTACTCTCCTGAACTCTCACCAGCCCTCAGAACTATTTTCCATCTTTGCAGAACAACCCAAGTAATCTCAGGGAATCTGGGAACCTCCAACACACACACACACACACACACACACACACACACAGATTGGGGGAGGCCAGCTAGGCGTGGTGATACACATCTGTAATCCCAGCATTCAGAGGTTGAGACAGAAGGATTATGAGTTTGAGACCAGCATGCGCTGTACAGTGAGTTCAAGCCAGCCTGGACTACATAGCAACAACCTGTCTCAAAAAAAAACAAAACGAAAGTTCAGAGTCATCACATTCACAGTCACCTCCAGATCTGAGGATCCAAAAAGCACCCTCTATTCTAGGCTAGGCAGCCTTGTTCAAATCCTCAGGACAATATACCCACAAGAGACAAAGCATCTAAAAAACAAAGTACAAACTTTATTTTGTTTCTTTACAAAGGCACAGTGGCCTCTTGGTTCTTTTTCCCCCCACTTTCTTAACAAAATATAATAGCTTCTCCTTGGACACAAAGACCTCAAAATTGTAAAAAAAAAAAAAAAAAAAAAAAAAAAAAAAAAAAAAAAAAAAAGGAAAAGAAAAGAAAAGAAACCAAAACTAAAACCAACAACAAACAAAACAAGAGAAAGAGACAAAGACATTTTTAGGATTTGGGGTACCCTGGAGGAAGAGGTGGACAGAGGCATGGAGAATGGCGAGTCCTGGTGTTGAGAGGAAGGGGGAGGGGAGAAGGGCAGCAGCGAACCCCAACCGAGAAGCATAGACCCCCGGTCCCCAGAAAGACCCGACCCAGCCTAACCCCCAACCCATGTAAGTGCTTAAAGAAGAAGAAAACCAAACAGAGGAGGGAGGGGGATTGAAGACTGACAGGCATAGACCAGCTCTGGGGAGGAGTAAATACCTTGGGGTTGATTTTCCCTGTTCTTAAAAAACACATTAAATGAAAAATGTTTCTTGGTGGAGGAGGCCAGGCATCCCAGTGTTGGCCTCCCCCAGAGCCCAGGGCAGAGGCGCGACCCTGGGATCCCAACGCTCCCACACGCGACGTACCACCCCAGCCTTGGGACCCTGGCTTGGGCGGCTTCATCCCAAGATTGATTTACAGTATTGAAAAGGAGGTCATAAAAGAGACCCAAATGACACAGTAATTTTGTAAAAATTTCTCACTCATTCACCCACATTTCTCCCTGTCACTTCCCCGGCCCCCTCCAGCCCCCAGAAGGGAGAGGAGGGCTGGGGGGGTGGTCAGGGAAGCTCCCCGTCCCCTAAAGGCTCCTCCCGGCTCTGGTCCATGGCATCACTGTCTGAGGCCTCTGAGTCCGAGGCAGTGTCTGAAGTGTGGGCCTCCGCGCAGCTGCGCACAGACTTCACAATGACTGCTCGCCGCTGCTCTTCCTCCAGCTCCTGCTTGTCCTGGGTGCCCTCGATGTGCTGGATCGCCTAGACGGGGACAGGCAACAGGAGGCTTAGCCTGAGGTCCCCAGCCAGCAACTAACTCCCCACAAAACGCATAATCCAGGACTGTCCTAAAATAAGCCTGACAAAGCAAGGGGGTGCTGCCAGAGTCCAGGGGAAATAAACATTAGAAAATTGCTCTGTTGAGCTGGGCGTGGTGGCACATCCCTGTAATCCTAGCACTCCGCAAGTCTGAGTCAAAAAGAAAGGAAAATTGAGGACCGGGCATTTAGTCTGGCGGTTCAAGCGCTTTCCTGGTAAGCAGAGGTCGTGAGTTTGAGCCCCCGTACCAAAAAGAAAGGAAAAGAAAAGGAAAGGAAAAATTGAAAGTTCAAGCCTATCCTGGACTTGACTCTGTCTCAAAAATTTTTAAGGGTAGGGATATAGCTCAGTGGTACAGTGCCTGCTTGGTGAGCACAAGGTTGTGAGATCAATCCCCAGTATCGGGGAAAAAAAAAGTTTAAATGTTTCCTAAAAAGGTCTGGGGAAAAAAACAAAAAAAAGTAGCCGGGCATGGTAGTGCATGCTTATAATCCCAGCACTCGGGAGGCTGAAGCAGGAGGCTCATTGTGAGTTCCAGACCAGCCTGGGCTACAAAATAAGCTCAAGGCCAGCCTGAATAGCATAATGAGACCCTGTCTCAAAAAGAAAAAAAAAAAAAAAAGTTCTGGGGATGTAGCTTAGCCCTGGATTCAATCCCCAGTAACACTTTAAAAAAAAGCCAGGCATGCTGCCACATGCCTATAATCCTAGCACTCTATAGAGTCTGAGGCAGGAGGATCACTACAACTTTGAGGCCAGCCTGGGCTACAAAGTGAGTTTAAGTCCAGCCTGAACTGAACTGCACATCAAAACCCTGTCTCAAAAAGAAAAGCAAACAAAAAAAAAAGGCCACCCTGTTGACAGACCCCTTCCAGAAAGACCACAGTCTCAGTGGTGCCAAGAAACGATAAGCATCTCCCATACATTTATATATTTTAAAGTTTTCCTATTAACTTATTAAAGACTTTTGTTATTAATTGCATTATTCATCTGCCTGAGTTTATGTGTAACTAAAGTTCTGGGCATTGATTTTTTTCCCCAGTTTTGGCTTTTTTGGTTTATTATTTACCAATTAATCTTTTTATATTGCCCACAACCTTCACAGGAGGCACACAGTACACCCACCCAGCCACTGCCACTTCTACCCCATCCTTAGTTATGGAAAATGGAGGTGAGAGAAAGTTCTGGGCCAAACGAAGAGCTGATCACAGGAGCTCTAACCAGGGGGCTCTGGCTCCACAGGAGCCTGCCAGCAAGCTTCCTCACTGAAGGAACATGGCTCATCTCTAGGCCCTGCTGCCCAGTTCTCTGTCCCTGCAGATGCAGGGAGGGAGAGACGCCTCTGCCATGGGCATCCAGATCACTCCTCCAACTCGAGCTCCATCTTCTCCTCTTCTATCCCTTCTTGTCTGGTCCCCCATAAAGAGCCTGTTTACAGCAGTTCACCTCAAGCCGCCCCTCCCCAAGCCCACGTACCTGCACAATGGTGTCCAGATTTTGCCGAGATGTAGAAACAGAGTTGATGACAGAGGAGGGACCCATGGTGACAACGTTGATGTGGTGGGAGGGAGGTGGTGGTGGCGGCGCTGGCACAATCACTGTGGGGTGGTGGGTGGGGGCTGGAGGGGGCAGGAGCTGTAAGACAGAAGCCCTCAGTCTCTCTGCCTGTGGTTCTTCCAGCCCATCAACCTCCCTCAGCCACAAGGGCCACTACAGTTTGCATTTAGGTTTCCCCAGCGGGTCCATGTATAGTGGTGGTCACAGCATGCTACCATTTGGGAGTTGTGGACTCTTAAGAGGTGAGCCCAGTAGAAGGCCTTCAGGTGTAGGTACCCTCACAGGGATAGTAGGCCCAGCCCCTTTCTCTTGCTGTCTCTCTTTGGTTTTCTGGCCATGAGGAGAGCTGTTTTCTTGTTACTTGCTCTTGTCATGATGTGCTGTCTTGGGACAGGCCCAAAGCAATGAATAAGACCAACTGATCACAGAATAGAATCTCCAAAATTGTGAGCCAAAATAACTTCTCTTTATGAGCAGATTATCTCAGCAGGGGGTGGTGGTATACACCTGTAATTTCAGCAATCTGGGAGGCTGAGCCAGGAAGCTTACATGTTTGAGTACAACCTGGTAATGTAGTGACTTAGTGAGACCGTGCCTTGAAGTAAAATAAAGAGGGCCAGGAATGCAGCTAAATGCAAAGGCTCTGGTTTTAATCCCCAGTACTACAAAAAAATAAAAATAAAAAAGTAGATTCTTGCAGCCAGGGGTTTAGCTCAGCAGCACAAGTGCCTGCCTGGCAAGCACAAGGTCGTGAGTTCAATCCCTCGTGCTAAAAAAAAAAAAAAAAAAAAGTAGATTCTCTCAGGTATTTTTTTCATAGTAATGGAAAACTAATAAATATGTAGGGGGCCAGCCAGTTTACCATCCCAACCCCACCCCTGATCTTGTACTAAGAAATAAAGGAATGGCAGTTTGTGGAGGGATTTCTGGCCACCCCAAATCCATGGCCCCCTCAACTTCCAGTGCCAAGCAGCAGTTCGACATCTACTACAGTGTTAATTAAACCTGTAATCCCAGCACTTGGAAGGCTGAAGCTGGAGGATTGTTGCAAGTTCAAGACCAGCCTGGGCTACAAAGTGAGCTCAAGGCCAGCCTGAACGGCATAGTAAGACCCTATCTCAAAAAAGACAAAAAAAAAAAAAAAGGATAGACAAGAGCCATGCATAGTGACACACACCTGTAACCCCAGCACTTGGAAGGCTGAGGTAGGAGGATTGCTGAGTTCAAGGCTAGCCTGGGCTACACAATGAGTACAAGGCCAACCTGAACTACATAGCAAGACCCTATTGCCAAAAAAAGACTGCCAGTTCCAGCCCAACCTGAGCAACTTAGCCAGACCCCATAGGCTCTGGGACTGCAGGTGCAGGTCAGTGGTAGAGCATCTGACATGCACAAGGTCCTGGGTTTAATCCCAGCTCGGGATGGGCAGGGGTGGGTCCCCTGGATTTAGACAGTCAGGATTCAAATCCCTGTCCCTAGTCATCTGGGGTCCTGTGCATGTTATTCAGCCTTCCTGTGCCTCAATTTCCTTATCAGTCAAACAGGAGTTTAAACAGCTCAGGTTTCAAAGTGCTGCTTCGAAGATTCTATGAACTCATGGACACAGATGCCTGGAGCCAGAAACAGCTCCTTGAAGACAGTTGAGCACCTCTGCACCCTGAGAGCCCCAGGGCAGCTTGAGCCTGCCCCTGCCGGGCCTCCTGCTCACCTGGGTCCGCAGGTGCTGCTGTTCCCGCTCCAGCTTCTCCTGGTGCAGTAGCCGCACCTGTTCCTGCTGCTGCTGCAACTGCACCTGCTGCGCGATCACCTTGAGCTTTTCCGGGTACATGTGGGCCTCCAGGGACCGCACCTGTGGGTGGAGCAGATCAGCGCTCAGGGGCAGGGCCAGAGCACACCTGCTCCACCAGCCCCATAGCAGGCCACTCACCAAAACCTCCAACCTCAGGACACAGCACAGTGTGTGCCTAAAACCTAAAACCCTAGCGTGAGCGATCCCCTGGGGCAGAGACTAAATTCCTTACCAGACCCCCCATGGGCCACCTTCCCACCTCCAGGTCTCTGTCTGGGCTCTTCCCTCTGAAACAGCCTTCTCCCTTTTTTGCCTGGTTAACTGGTTTCCATGCAGAAGTCATGGGGTACCCAAGAGGAATCAACTCAGACCCATAGCTGCATGGCCTTTAGTTCAGTTGCTCTGTGTGTGTGTGTGTGTGTCTGTGTGTGTGTGTGTGTGTAGAGGGATTGAACCCAAGTCCTTACATGCTAAGCACACACACTGGGCTGTACCTGAAGCCCTCAGTTGTCATTGTTATAGCTGAGAGCCTTTGACTAATTCCCTCACCCCCAGGCACATAGTATCCCCCAGGGCAACTAGATCTCCTAGACCTGGCACAGAGTAGGGGGTTCTGTAAATACCTGCTAACTGGAAAGCACACAGGCAGAAAAAATACAGACCACAGAAGCATCCTCCTGCCTGTGGCACCCTGCAGCCAGCCCAAGGGACACCTCACCTGTTCCTCCAGCATCATGCGCACAGAGCGCTCCTTGTCCAGCTGCTGTCGCAGCTCGATCATCTCCCGCCGCAGGTCCTCAGCCTTCTCATCCTCCCAGATGTCGGGTGAGCCAATCCCCTCATCCTTGTCCTCTGCCCGCCGCCGCTTTGGAGAAGAGCCACTCAGCTCCTGGGGACCCCAAGGGATAGGAGAGCATGTGGACACCCAACGCCATTACTAACTACCACGGAGGTTGAGGAGCTCCATCTCAGCCTCCCCAAAGCTACCCGATGGAGGTGGACCTGGACTGGGGAGCTCATTCTGCAGATCCAACAAAGTGGCTCAATGCCAGGAAGGGAAGTAGAAAGGACTGGCTTTGGTGAATTCGGAAACTGAGGCCCAACCAGGTAGGCAAGTGTGAAGTAGGCTGGTCAGTAGACAAGATGGGACTGGCAGTCCTATCCGTGTCCCAGGTCTGTGGTTGGGTCCAGGCATGCCATGCTGGGGACGGAGTGAGAAGGGCAGGGCACTGAGGCAATGCCTCCTAGGATACCTGGATGAAGCGCTTGAGCTGTGTGTTCTGCTGCAGGAGCCTGGTCTTCTCCTGCTCCAGGGAGAAAATGTACTCTGCTGTCTGCTGGAGAATGGCTGCCTGGGGGCAAGAGGTACCCAGGGTCAGGCTGGTGGTATTTAGCAAGACTCTCTTCCTTCTCCTGCCACAGCCTGCTGCCTCCTCCAGAGAGCTCCCACCCCCTACCCACCTTGCTGAGCTTCTCTCCATCTGTGTGGGGAATAAGGGTCTTGAGGGACTGGAAGCCTGCATTGATGCTCTGCATACGCCTCCGCTCGTTGCTGTTGGCAATCTCCCGCCGAATCCGCCGCTCCTGGTCCCGTTGGGTCTCTGGGGTCAGTGGGATGTTGGCAAGGCTGCAAGGGCAGACAGAACCTAAGACTAGATGCCCTCTGAGCCTTGCTCCAATAAGCCCATCTTTCTTTTTTTCTTTTTTCTTTTTTGAGACAGGCTCTCCCTATGTAGTCCAGCCTGGCCTTGAACTCACTATGTAGCCCAGGCTGGCCTTGAATCACATCGATTTTCCTGCTTCAGCCTTCTGAGGGCTGGCATTAAGGCCCATCTTTACAATTCATCTCCAGAGAGCCCTAGGTGTAACCTGCCTCCCTTCCCTGCTGCAAAAGATGCCAAGTAAGCCTAAAGTCAGCACTTGGGCAGATCGTCCTCAAAGCTGATGGAGGGGCACTCTCCAGAATGCCCAAGCAGACTGAACGAGCTGGCTGCAGGCACAGGTAGGCTGCTCAGAATGACTTCCTCTCTGGAGGCAGGAATCTCCTCTAGAACAAGGTTCCCAGCCAGGTTTGGGTATCAAAAACACCGAAGGACTTGTATACCAGGCAGGACCCAGGTCCCAGCCCAGCATCTAAGAAAATCTGAGAAGGCTCAGCAGTCTGCATGGCTAACCTCTGTATCTGATGCTGGTGGTCCTTGAATGGCAATCAGAGGCACCTGGTCTTGGGATACTTCTGAGCACCTTGCTGACCTGGACCACCTCCAGAGTCTTGAGCTTTGCTACCCCAGAACTGCGAAGTTGTCCTTCCTCTGTGCCCATCACCATAGCCATGCCTGCAGCTGCAGCCACAGCTCCTGTCTCAGGCCCCCTGGGCTAAGATTTCACAAAAGACAAGACAGATACCACTCACTCCACCAAGAGGACAACAGGTCAACAACCCCTGGGGATAGTCCCCCTCCAAGCCCAGCCACTTTAAGAGGCAGACCAGCTCCATGCAAGGAAGTAAGGCCCCTGGCATGCTGTGGGCAATGAGATTGCACATTCCCGGTGTAGCAGCAGTGGGGTGAGAGATGAGGCAGCCAGGGAAGGGGATGTGGCTGTGGGCCAAAATGCAAGACAACAGCAAAGCCTGCAGGCCCAACACCACTGCTCCCGAGGGGTGGGCCTGTGTGTGGCCTGGAGGAGCCATGCTCCCTTTCTCGGCCCTCCCTTGCAACTTCCCCCGCCCCTGGCCTGATGGTTTCCAGATGCTGAGCTCCCAGCAGAGCCGCCAGCCCCACCCAAAGCCACAGCCCTAGCCTCTTCCTGAGGGGCCCTCCCTGGGTGACCTGTTCCAGGCCTGAGCCAAGACAGCTTAGGCCCTGGGTTTGGGAAAATTGGAAAAGGCCCCTGGGCACTCTCATCCCATTCACTGATGGGGATCCAGGATCAAGGAGATACCAGGGCCCGATTCCTTCACTGTGATTTGGCCCTGTCCCTATCCTCAGGGAAAAGAGCCACACAACAGCCCAGGAGGGAAACACATCTACAACAGCTGGAAACAACCCTGGCCTGACCTGCCGCACCCAGCCTGCCCCATCCAACCATCCTACCTCAGCTCCCTGTGGGACCCTGGACACATCCTTACCCCTTCTTAGGCCTTAGCTTTCTCTTTCAACAGAGAGGGTGGCCAGCTGGGATTGAGCGCTCCATCAGCCACTCCTGGGGGTCTGGAGGCAAATCAACACAGCCGTGCGCCATCCCCTCAGCGCCATCCCCTCAGCGCCATCCCCTCAGTGCCCCCCCAACACTGTCACCCCACCTCATCAAGCCAAAGCCCTTCTTCCATTAGGGTCCAAAGGCTCAGGGCCCCATCCAACTCAGAGTCTCCCTGACCTCTCCACCAGGGTGCAAGACCCTCATGGAGCTGGGAACGTCAGTACTGGGAAGGGAGCCCAAGTCCCCCTCACATACTTCACAGATGAGGTGGCGCTTTACTTAGGGCTCAGAGTAGGGATAGAATGGTTTTAGAGTCAGACAGCTGGATGTCCAACTTCCCCACTTTAGGCCACATACCTCTCCTCTCCATTTCCCTGCCCCCACAGTGGGCATGATATGGTGTCAAAAAGAGGAAAGAGCCAACTTAGGCAGAAGCTGCCACTGTCTGCGTTCAGGGCCTGACCCTGCCCTCAGACCACACCTTCTCCGAGAGGTCAGCTGGCCAAGGGGAACAGGGACTGTTCTGCAGTGGATGCCTAGCAAACAGGGACCTTTGGAGACAAAAAGAGACAGGGGGCCAGGCGTGGTGGCCCACACCTATAATCGCAGCACAGGAGGATCACCAAGTGTTTGTGAGCTAGAGACCAGCCTGGGATACATAATAAGCTCAAGGCCAGGCTGACCTATATAGCAAGACCCAGTCTCAAAAAAAAAGAGAGGCAGGGAGAGGTACCACAGGAAGCCACCTGGTGACATCTGTCTAGGAGCAATTCCTACTCTCATCTCCCAGTGATGCCCAAAGGGCTGAGCTGACCCCAGGGATGGGGCTCAAAAAGAGCTCTGCACCCACTCTTGGGCCACCCTGAGATGCAGCCCATCTGGAAGGCCTAGCAGAAAAGGAAAAAGTTTGGGTTTTTTTTAAGTCTTGAAGACAAGCGTGGTGATACAGCACTCTGGCCTAGATAGGAGGATCATAGGTTTGAGGCCAGTTTGGGCAACCTTAGAGAGCTTCGTTTCAAAATAAAAAACAAAAAGAGCTGGAGAAGGAACTTATGGCAAAGAGCTTGCATAGCAAGGCCTTGGGGTCAAGCTCTATTATCACATACCCACCCACATACACACTCTGAATTCTTTATATGATGTGCTGAAGACTCCTTATGTTAGGATTTTTTCATTGAATCTTATCAAAATCTTCCTAGGAGTAAGGTGGCCTGATGACTCCCATGTAAAGAGGATACAAAGGCTCTGGAAGGGACCAGCTATAGCAAGCGATAAAGCTGGGACCCAGAGCAGATGTCAGGTAGTAGGGTAAAATGGGCTCTATATGGTGCCACAGATTGACAGGTGACAGGTATCCCTGAAGAATAGGGCCAAGCAAAGCTATCACTGATAGCTGCCTGCTATCACTGTGTTCACTCTTCTTACTAGTCACAGGCTTCTTGTACCTCCCCCAATTCTCACAAAAGCCCAGGGGAAGCTGGGTGTGGTGGCTCAAGCCTGTAATCCCAGCACTTGGGAGGCTGACACAGGAGGATCGTTGTGAGTTCGAGATCAGCCTGGGCTACAAAGTGAGCTCAAGGCCAGCCTGAACTGCATAGTGAGACCCTGTCTCAAAAAGACAAGGGCCAGGGATTTGGCTCAGTGGCCTAAGTGCCTGCCTGGCAAGTGCAAGGTCGTGAGTTCAATCCCTGGTGCCGAAAAAGGGAATGGCTGCAGCAATGTGCCTTGTGATGCTCCCACCATCAAGCTGCCAGACCAGGACACTGCCAGCTTCCACAGACAACCCACCGGCTGATGGTGCCCTCTACTGACAGCTTGCACACAGAAGGGGCTGCTCAACAGAGCTGGTGTGGCTGCAAGAACAGTGCCCCTGGACTGAGCTCCTACAAAACACAGCGAGGGAGAAGAGCCACAAGCGATGTGACTTACCCAAGGTCACACCTGCTGGCCTGCTAGAGCAGGGTGCAGCTGGATGCACCTTCCTGCAGCTCCCAGCCCACATCCCCTCAATTCATCAGCCCTGGGGAGCTGACCCTCGGCCTCTCCCTTTCCCCCAGGGTGCCCACTAACTGGGAAGCCCAAAGGACACAGTGAGCTCCAGGCTCAAAATCTCCATCCCCAAAGTTCCTAGAAGAGTCCCAGGCAGGGTGAGGAGCCTATGTCAGCTCCTTTTTACCTCGAAGCCGACAGCCTGGCTCCTCCAGATGCTCCATCTTGCCGCTTCCTCTCCAAACACATCAGCCTACCCTCCTCCTTCCAGAACCAGCTGCTGGTTAACCTAGTGTTTAACCTAGACAACTGAGAAGAGACTCACCCCCAAAGCTACAGCTCCTCATAGGGAGCCGAATTTGTCATCAAGACTCATCATAACTCATCTCTAAACAGTCCTGGAAGTATGTACTGACAGAGGTTTTTTTAACAGATTACGTGCTAACCAGGGGTTCCGATTGGTGGAGTGTGAGCTAAACAAGAATTATGACTGGTGGAATGCTGACCACTGCTGACCAACCCCCAGGTTCCTATCCATGAAGAGTAATAGTTAACAGGCATTTCCAGGGTGGATACAGAGGGGTTTTCTGCATAGAATACAGAGGGTTTTTCTGCAAAGGCCT
>RJWT010046482.1:0-11410 GCA_004365215.1 Cuniculus paca | reverse complement strand
CCATGAATCAGCATCAGCATGGACTTTGGGGAGGGAGAACTAGACCTGTTCCACCTGAAACAGCCCCATGCACCGGCCACTGCCTGGACCAGGACCTCCAGAGCCAAACCTCTCCCTGGGAGCCCCCACTGGCAGTGGGGACAGTTAGATCCCAGCTCCTTCAGGCTTGTGGGTTGGCAAACAAAAGTGTCAACCCCCTTCCCCAAGCAACTGGCCGATCCAGAGAAACACAGGCTCTAGTGATAGTTATTAAAGTGAAATGCAATTGAAAGCCTGTGGTGCTTTGGTGTTTCACTGACCTTGCAGGTCTATGGCCAGTGGTCTGATCATCTATTCAGAAGACAACGGTACGTAGCATGGTATCTAGGAGGGGTCTCCTTCTAAGGGTGGTAGCCATTGTTGATTCTGTACAGTCTTGCTCTGAAGTCCTACATTGTTTATTGTTTTGTTGAGTTGGGTTTTATTCTCTTTTGCTTTGTTTGATTATGTTATACTCAGTGACATGAGCAGCTATTTCAATGATAGTAAGATATATATGGAGGCATTTTGAATTTACTGTTGTCTTGTTTGGTAGTCTTTTATTGTATCTATTGTTTTGTTTTTACTGTTTTTATTCTATTCTGTTCTGTTTGATTTTTACTGTGTCCGAAAGCACCTGCAGTTAGTTTGAAGACAACAAAAGACATTATGGTAACCATTGTTGATTTTGTAATGTTGTAAAGTCCTGTATCACTTACTCTGGTTTGTTCTGGTTTTATTCTGTTTTATTTTCCTTTGTTGTATCCTCTTTAAAATTTAAAAAAAAATCATGAATCCAGTTTGATCATAAATGGGAAGTGAAAAACAACAACAACAACAACAACAAAACAAAACCCCAAGGGACACACACAAAATCCTAAATGAACACTCGTTTGGTCTCTGAGTTTACATATTGCAAGACCCATCAATTCAACCCCCATACAGTGTGCCTCCTTAGAGAAGTGTTCAGTGTCATATCTTACATTCTATTTTTCATACTTAGTCTTTGATATCTGGCATGTATTTTGTACTTAGAGCAAATCTCAATTTGGACTAGCCACATTTCATGGGTTCAATAGCCCAAATGTATTGGTCAGAACAGTTCTAGAAGCAAACTGTATAATCAACTCTGTGACCACCTATTGTTTCCAAGGGATTCTTAACTTCATCAATCTGAGCATCTGACTTGAAGGATACCCAGGTCAGCTGCACCATGGGCCACCTTGTTTTTGGTGGGGTTTGTTACCTTGGGAGTCTACAGTTTATCAGAAGCCTTAGTCCATCTGTTTAGTAGTCCTGACCCCCCCCAAAAAAGTTTTTTAAGGGTCAGAGAAGAAACACTTAGCCCTGAGATACATATTAATGTCTTTGGAGAAGGTACAGACAAAATCAGCTGGTAGCAGCTTTTAAGGGAATTAAAATTGTATCTCAGACTATAGGAAAGAAGAGGAATTCTGTAACTTGGCATAGTCCTGGAAGTTGATATAGAGGGTTGAGAATTCCACATGGGTCATCTGGGCTGATCTCACAAATCCTGCAGTGTCCTTCTAACGCTCAGCATTTCTATCCTTCTAACCCTCTAACCCTAGGCACTTCTGCCCCAGCGTTCCACCCAGGAGTTGGCACTGCCACCCACAACCAGCCACCTCAAGGGATAGATGGAATACCAGCAACCCACAGGCATCTTGTGTCAGCTAAAAGTGCCCTAGACATGGGTGGTTAGATAAAAAGTTCTCTGTCTGTTGTATGCTGGGACAATGTCTACCACAGCCTACACTTTTATTATGGAATAATTCTCTATATACTAATGTTCCTCAGAGAAGTGCAGATTTTCTGCAAAATGTGCAGTTTTGTGGGTTTGCAATTGATGGCTTTCCTTGGAGAGGCCCTTCATGCTGCTGTTCAGAGTCTGGCTCCTATCCACCCATGCTCATCCCAGCTAAGCCCAAGCAGGTGTGTAGTGTGATGTGCACTGAAAGATGTGAACAGAGAGTTTTGCATATCCTAAGTTAAGTGTAATACATTATTAAGGATAATTTTGCTCTTTCTTTTTACTGTTTTCCTGTGGCTACTAGAGGCTTTGAAGTTACAAACATGTCTTGCAATGTATTTCTATTGGGCAATGTTCCAGTGGACAATGCATGGTATGACATAGCAGCCTGGGAGTCATGGTATCTAAGTTCCAGGGTCACATATGGCACTAACCCAGAAGGCTTCATTGGGTCTCAGTTTCCTTGTACATAAAATAGGAGAGTCTAACTAGGTACTATCAAAGCAACAGACAAATTTCAACTTTTCTGCTACCTAGACAGTATAGGTAAACTAGAAAGAAATGATGATTTGGTGTAGCCCATCTGCATTCCTGCAGAAAGACAAGCTCACACTCATGCCATGCTATAAAAGGTTAAATAGCAGAACATTGGCAAATGGTCAGAGGGTGTGATTAGTCCACTTTTATTTATTCATTAGCCGCCTCCCAGATAAATTCCCTAAGGACTTTTCTCTCTTTGGAAACTGGAGATCCTGACCCTCAGGCCAGACCCATGCCCAAGAGGTGCCATGGACAGAGGAATGGCCAGGCCTCAAAAATCCTCCTGGAAGCCAGCTTGAAAATGCAGGGCCTGCTTCTCAGAAATCAATTTCAGAGCAAAGGCATTAACTGTCTTCCTGGAACCCTCACAGAAAATCTTTTAAGAGCTAGAGAGAGGAGTGACTGAATTGTTTATGCATGCAAACATTGAAATAAATATTTCAGACCAGCAAATAGAAGAGCTAGAATTACTCACTGGCCTCTGAACTGTTGGCCTCTTTTGTGCATCACAAAGCCTGCAGCTGCTTTCTTTGTGTCTCCCCTTCCTCATCCAATCTTGCTTCTACCAGCTCGCGAAAGTTCCTTTCTCTGCTATTTGCTTCCTTTCTTTAAAAAAACTTTATTGTCTTTCCCCCCTATTTTTATTTGGCAAATAATAACTGTACTTATGTGTGGTATGCAGAATGACAATTTGATAATATGTATAATATTCAAATTAGAGTTTCCCTTTCTTTGGCAACAAAGTCTAGTCTGGCATTCCTATTTTCCCTTTTGCTGTACCGTTTCCCTGGCCACTCTCCCCAACCCTCCCACAGGTGACCTGCCTTTCCCTCGATGAGTTCTACATACCTGCAGGCTCTGCCCATGGGGTCCCCTCTGTTGAGTGGTTCTTTCCTCCACAGGTTGTCCCTGCAAAGCCCTTTGTCTTTGTGCATTTTTTATATGCAAGACACAGGATTTCTTCCAGTAGCAGCAAAGCCATAGCTATCCGTCCTCTGACCGTTCTCTCGGATCTGTGCTGTACTTACTGTATCTTATGTCATCCTCCCAACCATCATGCCAGGTGATGACTCACCAAGCAAGTAGCAGATCAGGGAGGTTTGGGTGCTGCCGGCCCACCTTGAACCCATGCATTGACCCCTGAATCATTTTCCTTCTTCTTCAGGTTCAAGCTCTTTCCTCTGTGTTTCTGTGGTACCCACTGGGTATAGTACTTAGTCCACTTGGACTACCATACAAAGTGCCAAAGACTGGGTAGCTTAAGCAACAGACATTTATTTTCTCATAGTTCTGGAAGCTAAATATCTGAGATCAACATTGGCATGGTTGGTTTCTTCTGAGGTCACTCTCCTTGGCTTGTTGATGGCATATTTTCCTTGTGTCCTCACATGGTCTTCCCTCCATGTGACTGTGTCTTAATATTCCTTTATAGGGACTCCAGTCATGCTGGGTTCCAATTCACTAATGACCTCATTTTAACTTAATTATCACTATAAAGCTCTTGTCTCCAACTGAGAGGTACTGGGGCCAGGTGTTCAACATAGGAATTGTGTAGTAAAAAATATAATTCAGCTTGAAACACTGGTCACAGGTAACTTTAAATCATAGAGAGTTAAGTAAGTACCTATATCTCCTAACCAAAAGAGACTGTGTCTGATTCAGCCTCATGTCCTTTCAAAAGTTGTTTAACTCAGCACTTTGAATATGACTGTCATTTCTGAGAGTTTGGACCATGTGGGCCAAGATAATGAGGTGGTTGTCTATGTAGCATGGGAGGGTGGGTGATATCTCTTTGTTTACCTGTTTGTGTCTGGGCAGAGGAACAGTGGAGACACTTGAACTCCAGAGGTCCTGAGGGTCTGGTGGGCTGTGAGTTGAGTGTCTGCAGATAGGGCCAGGGTGGGCTGGGAGCTAACCTCTGGGCTGAGGAGACACTATGCATCTGTGTCTCTGAACAGGAGGGCTGTGGTAGGTTTGTAGGTTGCTGCATTGCCTGAGGCATGCGTGCGTATAGGTCCAGGGCAGTGAGTGGGGTCTCGTCTGAAGTCATCCAGTACAGCTGGGGCTGGGGCTGGATGCCGAGGACTGAAAAGTGGATTTTCTTGGCCCTTAATTGTACACAAAATCCAATAATAGGGATGAGATGAGGAGCTGAACAAAGAAATCTTGATGGGAGTTGCTGAGTTCTGAATACGGCTGGCCCTGTCCTCAGATTTCAGGACTGGAGGTCTATGGATAGGCATCGTTAGTCCTGCTGCTGTTTTTTTAAGCAAAGGAGTTAGAGCAAATCCTGCTGAGCTTCTGTACATCTTAGAAAATGTCCAACAGAATTGTGACCACCACTCCCCTTCTCTCTGAGCCTCAGTGATTCCGTTACAACGCCCGCCCGGTGACTCTGCTTCCTAAAAGTCTTGGGAGTCCAGTTACATTGTGCTTCGTTTTGCACTTGCCAATCAGACTTTTCCCTCCAGAATGTGAGTCAGCCCCTTGCTTTTAACTCTCCTTCAGTCTTCAAGCTAAATCCAAACCCATCGTGTGACCTTTGAGCCTGTGCATGCACAGCCCTTCTCACCCCCCACCATTCTGCCACATCCCTGTGGCTGACCTCATGAAAGCCTGTTAGGATTCTGTGATAAGCTCAGGGCTTTTCCTGCTTCCTTGGCTTGCCTCAATGCCTCTCATCATTTACTTCCGAAGTCATCCTTGATCTCTAGGCTGGGATCACAGCTACACTCTCTCAACCTGGCCTAATGCCATCAGAGATGGTACCCATTCAGTTGGTTGCATCCTTTATAGATTGTAGGCTCCTGTAGGATAGAATAGAGCCTGCTAGTTTTCCTTGCACCCTCAAGTCTTACAGTGGGTTTGCACAGAGAACATACTCAACATACACTTATCAAGTGAGCAAATAGGTCATGCATTCTTAAGCAAAGCCACAATCACTCCATTTCTACTTTCTCAGGTCTGACTTTGGACATGCTGTCCTTCTGATGAGGCTAATGAAAGTCAGGGTCTGCGGGTCTTAATATTTGAGTCAAGACCCAAACTCTTCGCCAATATACATAACTCTAACAATACATACAGGAAGGAATGAATAACTCACTCGCCTAACTTTGTTCTCCTTGCCTCTCTCCAGGGTGCCTGGCAGGTTACAGTGCTGTATGTGAAGGATGTGAGTGTGTGGAATGGAGGAGCCCAGAGTGGGAGAGGACCTTGGTACCTCCTCTGTTGTTCAGAAGTAGCTTTCATACCAAGTTATCATCAGTCACAGCAGGTCCAGGTGCATGAAGCTCTTTCTCCTGTGTGTCTCTTACAACCAGAGGGAGCTTCTGCTTCCCTGCTGGGAAATGAGAATGTCCAGGCTAAGGACTGTGTTTGTCTTGTTGACAGTGTATGTCTACAACTCAATAGGAACCTGCACCTGATGTGGCAGAGATGTAGTTCAACCCACGCCATCTCTTGCCTATGTGGAAAATGGTGAATGTACATCTGTCCTGGCCTTCAACCAGTATGACCATCCTGAATAAGACTCTGGAAGTTCAGAGACTCAACTAACACAAGGATGGCTTGTACATGTCCAGTTTTATACCCATATTCAACAAGGCTTCCTAGGTTCATCAGTAAAAGGCATTTCTGTAGCTTTTAACGAAGTGGCAGGCACAGTGACCGTGGTATATATTGTGGCTGAGGAGGGCAGGTAGATTCAAAGGAGAAAGAAGTTAGCAACAAAGAACAAATGGCCAGTTGGGACTCTAAGTTGAAGGAAGCAGGTTGTTGTATGTTCTGGAACTTCATCAGCATTGCCTATAGAAAGTTAAAGACAAAAGGAAGAAAGCTGCAAGGATAAAGAAAAGGAGTGGGGAGGAGTCTGTTGTAGCAACATTTTGGAAGCCCACTGGATGAAGGCAAACAGTAACACATTTAGCAAATGTGGAAATCCCATTGTTATCCTTGAGTGAAGAAAGAGGAAAAGCAGTCCAGTTTATGCCAGAGAACCTCTCAAAGGCTCAGGAATGGCAGCACCATGTGCTTTTAAAAGTGGAAGTCTAAAAACAAAGGAAAGGTCTTTGAGAAGTTATTTAAGAATAAATTAGAGACCCCTCCTGGGCCTGTTACCTCCTGCACTCTGTACACCCCCTGAACACATGCAGTTGGACCAAGACAATGTTCCCTGTGAAAATGTTTAAACTGAAAATCTTTGGACCAAGGAACACTGGGCACAAGGCAGGGTCTCACAATTGTGCCTGTAATACACAAATGGACATTTGGAACACTTCCCAAGGGTTATAAGCTGGGTCTTGCAGGAGGTGATGGCCCTCACTGATAAACAGGGAGACTGATAAAGAGGGAGGAGGTTAAAATGGGGGCGATGACTCATGACAAAGCACAGATGCCAAAAAAACCAGTTGTCTGTGGCAGTTCTTAATGAGGCAGACTTGGCCCGAGCTATCAGGAGATAGTAAGGGGTGATCAGGAATGAGAAGCATGGTGCAGTGGGCTGGGGGAATGGGGCAACGAGGATGCCAGACTGGGGCTAAGATGTAGGAAGAAAGACGCTCGTTAGATTCTTAAACTAGAAAACAAAATGATAGCAATTGTTTAAGAAAGACTTCTTTGCAACTGAGTGTCTGGGTTGAGGCATGGAAAAGTTACAGCAGGGACCCCATGAAAAAGTCTTTGATCATAACTGAGAAGGGCTCCAACAAGAGAGGGAGAAAAGTGGAAAGGAAACACACAGCCAAAGCCCATCCTTGGCTAAGGCTGGTGCTTTTCTATTCCTGTATCTCAGCTCATTCGCTCTGCAAGGACTTCACTGTGCCTCATCAGTGCTAACACTTCAGCAGATGAGAACACTAGATTTACAAAAGCCAAGTCCCAGTTTTTTAAATTATTTGAAAGCATCTGAGCCAAAAAATGAATTGATTTTAGACAGAAAATACATATTCTCCTAAGATATTTCTCAAGGTGTTATCAGTTTTCAGCCAACCACAAAGCACTAGATGTGCTATTCACTGAGTTTGTCCAAGAAGGCAGGAAGCATCCCACTGATTATCAAGCCTACAGTCACACTCTCCCTCCCCCAGACTCCACCTCTTCTCTAACACTAACCCTGAGCATGTCAGCTCCAATAAAACAAGCACAAGATTCCCTAAGGTGTCTTGCAAGTAATAAGTACTCTATAAATGCCAGCTGTTATTTTTAATAATTATGAATAAAGCCCAGATGGGTTAATCTTTGTACTTGTCAGGGCCTCACATCACAGGGCTGGTCTTCTGGGCTCAGAGGGTATGTAGAGAATGGTATTGACTAACTTAAAAAAGTTAAAAAACATTCTATTGACTAATTTTTAAAAAGTCCTCCTTTATTCAAATTTCAAAACATGCTCAGTGTTGCAGCAAAGACGTATCTTTGGTCTAGAATGTAAGGGGTGTGGGACACTGATGGCCTTCCCTTCCAAAGACACTACAAACTTCTTGCATTTGAATCAGTTTCTAAGTTTAGTCAATGAATTTGTCTCTTTTCTTTTCTTCTACTAACATTTTTATTGTGGTCAAATACATAAGACAAAATATGCCTTTTTAGCTATTTTTAAGGGTACAGTTCAGTGGCACAAAGTACTTTCACAGTGTTGCACAACCCTCCACTAATTTTTTGTCATATTTCCCACTCTAATTCTTCATGAGATGCCTGCTATCTCCTTGGCTGAAGAACCCTGCTTCTATTTACAGTCCTGCAGTCCATAGTAATTTAGAAACCTCCTTTCAGATGCAGTCTTCTCTGCAAGCCCTGACACTGGATATCAAGGCATCTGCTCAAATCTACTCCTTATGCTCACCAATCAGTGAGGGAGACCACTTCCTTCCTGGGGCACTTTCATGCTGCTGAGTCCTGGTGTCCTTCCTGTCTGTACTGCTGTTGTCAAGCTCATGTGTAATGAGCACATTACACAGCGAAGTTCATCAACTATCAAAAAAGTTATACAGTAGCAGAAACCCCATTGGTTCTGCAGTCAGGTAGATCTGAGTTTAAGTCTAAAGTTTAGAGTCACATGGTCTAGAACGAATGAATTATATTCTCTGACCCGCAGTTTCCTTTTCTGTAAAGCGAAGATGAAATTCTCAAGTTGTAATGAGACTAAGAAATAATGTGCAAGAAACATCCAATATCATTCTTTCAACACGAGAAACTCTGAAAGTCATCTTTGTGTAGAGAAAGAAAAGTTCTATCTGCGCAACACCAGCGTTCCACAATTTCCCCCATGCGATAAGGTTCTAATATTCACCTGTAACAAATTCCTTCTTAGGTGTACATTCAATTCAGATTCTGTGATTATCTATTTACACTTCAAAAACTGGTCTGCATTTAAGCCAACCCAAATGATCTAGAGAGTTGGTAAACTGGAGGCAATAATTATCCACCCATCAAATGTTTATCACACTGTGTATTTGCACAGCATGGGAGGCTTTGGGTATTGTTTATATAACAGTCTGTGATTATTTATGTTAAAGCATATGATTATGTAACTGCTTACAAGAACAAGATGGAATCCAGACATGTCTGTGTATGAGGATGGGGCAGACCCTGGCAAATATAGGTTTATGAAAGGCTGAAGGACATGGTGGGAGGGAGCACTTCTTAAGGCATAGACAGGCATGATGATGCTCTTTCTCATTGCTGGAAGAGATGCATAATTCTGTGTAGGCATCAGTAAAATCCACTCCCCCACATAATTTATATCTTGGATCAAGAAAAAAGAAGATCTAAAAGTGAAAATGGAATTATGCTGTAAAGAATGATTTTACACAGTAAGTCAGATTGAAAAACTGGCCAAAGGCCAGGGAGCCATTCTTGTACATCTTGCCCTATGTGTACCCACAGGATGGGAAAATTCAAATAAACTCAGCACAGAGTCCAGCCCTATCAATAAGCTCAGTTCAGGAGAGACTATCATGAAAGAAGTGCAAAACAAAGATTGCCTAGAAGAAGTGTCTCTGAGCAACGATGCAGCAGATGTTGATAGTTTCACCCAATATCAGTAACAACAGGGTCCCCAACTTTTAACTAGAAATATAGTCTCCCAAAATAAAGCCATTTCCCAGTCTCTACTAGAGCTAGATGTGACCACATGACTAAGTTGAAAGAAGTGTAAGCTGAACTGTTAAATGTGGCAGCTTCCAGAAATTGTCCCTAAAAGATAGCTGGTACTCTTTGTCCTCTTTTCCTTTGTTTCTTGCTGCACCTTGATTCATGGAATATAGATATGATGAATGGAACTTCAGGCTCCATCTAAGATCATTCTAAGGACAATGGAGCAATAAACTGGTAGGAACCTGGGTCTCTAAGCTTCTCTATGAGGAGAAATAAACTTTGGTCTTAGATAAACTCTAGTTTTCATTGTGGTTGTTTCTAACTAATCCTAACTGATACAAATGGGCAAGATTCAGGTAAATGGAGGTGGCGGGGGAGGGTGGTGGGAATATTTCAAACAGATCAAAGGTGTGAAATCCAGAGATTAAGGGATGTATAAGGAAGAAGTGGAGGAACTCAGAGGGATGTGTTAGCCAGAGGTAAGCCCAGTGGATGGGGAAAGGATATCAGACTGAAAAGAACTACTGAGTTCAGGTCAGACAAGACTCTGACAATGTATGAGGAAATCTAGACTATCTCCTGTGTGCAACAAGGAGACACTGAATATTTTGGGGTACAGAAGTGCCCTGATGAGAACTTTGGAAAGATTAATTGGTTAGTGGTGAAGAAGATGAAACTAATTTCAGGGCTGTTGTTAAATGGCAGAAGAAGGGGGACTGATTCTAAAAAAAAAAAAAAAGCAGAGGCAGAGAGGATAACCAGGAGAGAACAGATTCTAAGAAGCATTCTCTTGAAAAAGAGGAGTTTTATTAGAAAAGGGAGAACAAGAAACCTACGGAAACTTGAGCACAGGAAGAAGACAGATGGAGAAGTCTCTTGCAAGAAGAAAGAGCACTGAAAGGGGCATTAGGACATCTGAAGGCAAACCATCTATTATATAAGCAGTAAAATCCTATGATTTGGTCCCTTTTAGATGATTGGTCTTCATGGTTGATGATCCGTGAGGTATAAGCACATGTGCACTACTTCAAAAATTTTGAGACAATGTGAATCCAAATTACCTAATGTTCATCAGGTGAGAGAAGCTATAAGCTGCTTATTGTCATCAAAAAGCAAGAGAGGGAGAAAAACTAATTGATTTTTCCAGGACAGCCTGTGGAGTGCAAATGGAAAGATGGAAATGTAATTATTCCAGCTGGGGAAAAGTGGTTCATGCTGATCAAACTTTTGAGAACTTGATGTGTGAATGAATGCGAAGTTGTAACGAAGACACGCCTCTTAGTCCCTCTTATTTATTACCAAGGCACCATGGGGTCTGGTGGTCAAGGCTGTTTTGTGGGAATGAACTCAAAGCAATGAGAATTAGTCTTAAAGTTTTCTTTGAATTGACTGGGAGGCATGGTTATGCCAATATAAAATTTGGGGCACTTTGCCTTTGTCAGTTGTATTTCCTCTTTCCTTTCTTTCACAGTTTAGAGCTGGATAAATACAGAAAGACTTAGTAGACAATATTTGGACCACCCATCTTTGGCAATAGCAGCGTTACTTGGCCAGGACACAGTTACCTCATAGCATGAGTCACATCACTTCTCTGGTCTGTAGCTTTCTCCTCTATAAAATAAAGAGCCAGCCACTTCCCCAGGAAGTATACTCTCACTCTAACACTGTAGGATTTTGTGGACATTTCTTACTACTTGGGGGCATATGGATAAAGAACATCCACCATGCCCAGTTCAAAATCCAAGGGTGTGTCCAAGGCCATCAGAAACTGAATCAGAAACCAGGGTCAAAGAGTTAACCCACCCCTTCTCACTGCAATTGGAGGACATAGTGCCTGGGAGATGTCCTTGGCAGCAGCTGCTTTGACAGTTTCCTAGGAATGATGACAGTGTCTTAGCTGCAGCAGCCAAGACACTCCTTGATTCTGGGTCATCAGTCAGCCTTCTGAATTGCAAGGGCCCTTCAGGTTCCTCCTTCACTGTTATTATACTT
>RJWT010046481.1:0-11429 GCA_004365215.1 Cuniculus paca | reverse complement strand
TCAGGTATTTTGTGCCAGCAATGAGAGAAAAGTAACCAAGACAGAAACATACATGTCTAACATAGGACTTAATGATCTTATAATATAAACAGTATATCCATTGAATGCACACTTCTACGGACAGTGAAAGATAGGTTGGGTATCTTAAGTTCAAATCCCCTTGAGCAGCTCAAATAGTAATGCCCTGAAATGAAGCACACTAGTGCCAGAAGTCTAAATTGACCTTAATAATAAAAAGTCCAGTGTCATGAATTGACAGAAATTAGTGTACATAAATCATTATCTTATAAATTTCATACTGAAAGATGCACAAATTAACAGGAAGAGAGTAAAATACCAAGAATCACAGAGTATCTGAAGCTATGCATTTGTTTACTCCACTACTACACTAAGAATGTACTCTGTATCTCAGCATACTTGCCGTTGACCCATTTGTGCTTGAAGTCTTATAGTCCATTGAGAAGTGTAATTAAGTAGAAAACAATACGTTTTTGTGCATTTCATGACAACACAACAGCACTGAGCAGAAGAAAATTAGCATGGATCTGTCCTGATTTAAGTAATAAAATCTGTTAATCAGGCTGTTCTACAGGTTCAAGAAAATATCTATCTAGTTTATATCACTGTACTTAGCTACTTCTTCTATTCTTGGGTATTTTTGGTATTGTGAGAATTTTCTTTCATCAAGGATAAGAATCTTAAAACAGAAACTAAAGCAAAGTCCTAGCATTCTTGTAAGAACCACCATGACTGTCAGGAGGAAGAAAATTTTACTGTAATTGCTGCATGCCTGTATACCTTTTGAAGTCCAGGATGAAGGCTGATTGCAAACAAATTCTACCTACTATATAGTCTGTTTTCACACCAAAAGACCTCAAACTTAGTTAAAAGTATCAAAATCTTTCCTCCTTTTCTTACTGAGTGTCTTCAATTGAATTCATTGTATTCTTTCAGAAAATATTTACAGCTCTTGTGTAAAGGCAGTATGGTGCAGGAATAAGGCATTGATCTTGGCTCTGAAGAACTCTCCAGTTAGTGGAAGGGTCCTGCCCATTTGTGGTTAAATTTCTTAATATGCATGTATTTATCTTCATTCTGTACTTGCTCTTCCCCATGCTTACAGTGTTCTTGCATCTTCTACCTTCTTTTCCTTGTTTTATCCACTATCATCTGCCTGTTCCCTTTGCTGTCAATGAGTAGACTTCCCCCAAGCTTTCCCAAGCAGCAGAAAGAGAGCTGGCCTGGGAGGAGGGGTGAGGACGTTTATGGCGAGCTCTGCTGCCAGGTTTACATCTACTTCCTTTTATCATAGGTTAAGTAAATGTGAAAGAAGCCCCAGCAAGCTTAAGTGCTTTTTGATGGTGCTTTCTTGAGAGGAGGGAGAAAGGAAGAAGAGCCAGTAAGGTAGCTTCATATAAAGATGCACTTAAGATCAGATCTCTTTATTATCACTCAGAAAGTCTTACAAATCCTGAAGACATTATCTAGAGGATTTATGGACCATGGTAATTGTAACTTAGGCAGTCTCCAACAAATTGCTGAAGAGGAGGAGAAATATATATTAAGAAAAATAAGAGTATGTCCGGAGGTTTTCTTTTAAAGATACAGTGAAGTCGTATTATAATTTATTGTGCAGACTACTTTAAGGCAAAGGTATTTTGCGAGATTTCACATAACATAAAAAAGCTTCTTGCCAATCTAAAGAAGAAGGAAATAAAGTGGAGATCTGCAGATATTTGCAAATTGGAGAAAAAATAACTTAAGGTCCAGGATTAGATGCTTTTATTTTCAACATTTTTAGATAGATTTGTATCATGATAATGATTCCTTAACATAAGTGGTCCCTAGAATGAGGATAATTGAATAGTCTATTGTGTCAAGCACCAGTGTAAACTAGTATCAGGAAAGTAAATCTTCCCTCAGGCATCACTAGGGTCACCGCTGAGGCCCCTACAGCAAAAGAGTTTAACAAATGAAACACAAATAAATTTTTTGAACAGAAGTTTAAGTGACATATGCACCTTCATAAGAAATGAAGCCAAAGATGAGCTGGAGAACTTCTGTAACTTTAGGTTTAGGTCGTGGAGAGTATGATCCGACACAGGAGATCAGCTCTAATGGTAATGAACTGAGGAAATGTGGCAAGGTCTGTTTGTTCCAATTCTTTTCTATTGCTATGGCAAACAGAAACACCCAAATAACATCCAGGATTTGGAGGCAGATTTATTTAACATCAGATGGGCACTGACTAGGAATCAATTGCTCCTCAAAATGTCAGATCCTGATCTCTGGTGGTCTAGGTTTTATTTGGGATAAGCAAGCAAGAAGTCCAAAGGCAGAGTACTTGGATGTTTTCGATTAAATTTTACAATATACGTCACAGTGACCAGCCATTTCTAGGAGACAGAAACAACCAGAACGTCACAGGAACTATTACCTGGGAAAGTAAGAAACTGGATAGGAGTGCATTTTCTGCTACATTTCCTTCCTCTTTTAGTTTCTCCTGCAAACCTTTGATGGGCATGTTACATGTGATCTTCTGAGACAAGGCCCAACCAGACATAATCTCAGCTTCTCTGTTCTGTAACACTACCCTGGCAAGTGTTGAGGGAGTTGCTCTGATCTTTGAGAGTGTCCAGTGTGCCTTGGATGCTCGTCTAACCTTGGTGACTATCGTCCGTAGAGTTTAAGGCAAATACTGCAGCTAGTGGGGTTGGGGGCAAGGAAGCAAGGACTGGGGTAAGCAGCTGTAAAGGCATGAAAGTCAAGGGGAGTAATGTATGGCAGTATGGAGCAATCCTGTGAATGGTGTCCTCAGCCTTTAGTTGTGCATGGACTGGTCAGCATCCAGAGTGATCAGCGCAGGGCTTTGAGTGTGTTGTCTATTCAGAGTGAGATATCTGGTCCAGGTAAACACCCCAGCATATCTAAGGCTGGATTTCTGAAACTTATGGAGGTAGTTAATATTTACCTGGGTTTAATGTGTGTGCAGGAATGCTTACAGGTATAGCTGGTCTTTTAACAGGTTACAAGCTGTTTCTGTATAGTTATGTTGCATTTCTGTATAATTTATCTCTATTTCTCTAAATAGGGAGAGTCCACTATAATGCATGAGGTCAGGGCCAGTGACACAGATGCTGAACCCTGAGCTGGCTGCAGGGGTACAAATGAAAGTGCTGTGGCTTGAGCTAGCAGTACATACTATGGGGGTAGGGCTGGCTCTGATCTTCTGGGAGTACCGAGTAAAGATTTTCTGGCTAGGGTTGATGTTTCAGTCAATTGAATCCCCAGAGGGGCTTAGGTTTCTGGACTGAATTATTTTGCATTGGTAGCAGATTTTCAAACAGCAGTAGGAAGCAATATCAAGAGAGTTTTGACCAAAATAGCTTTGTCCAAGGTGACCACAGCTTGTCTAGCCTATTGAACTTCATTCCTAACAGAGCTACCTTCATCTCTAAACAGGCTGTACTCAGTGTCTGTCAGGGGGTTCATTTTTAAGTCTGGTTGACTTGAGAACAGTTCATCAGTCAGTGCCAGGCAGTTCACAGTTAATAAGGAGGTCAGTACATCATGTGGCACCTGGACAATTAGGTCTCAGCCTAAGATGAACTTGTCAGAAGGACAGTGGATATTAGATTGTGAAGGCAAAGAGGGAATCAGGCAGGCAGGTGGGCAGATAGACAGATGGTGTCCTCCTCCCTTTGGGGTTTGATGTGAGCTGCTCCAGCAGGAAGCCAGGAGTCCTCCAAACCCCCAAGGGGACTCAGGAAATCTTGAGGGCATGCCTTCCTGTAGGGACCTGGAAGGGTCCTTGCTCTGTCCAACAGGGCCATGACCAGTGACTAAAGAAGTCAGCATGGTCAGTCTTCCTGGCCAACACATCAGAGGCAATGGCAAACAAAAACACTGAAACAACCTCCAGGATTTGGAGGTAGATTTATTTAATGTCAGAAGGGCATTGACTAGGATTCAATTGCTCCTCAAAATGTCAGCCCCTGATCTCTGGTGGTCTAGGGTTTATATGGGATAAGCAAGCAGGAAGTGCAAAGGCAGAGTACTTGACTGTCTTTAACTGGTTTTTACGTTTCGTATCACAGTGACCAGCTGTTTCTAGGAGACGGAAGCAACCAGAACTGCACAGGAATTATCACCTGGGAAACTAAGAAACTGAAGTATACTGGATGGGATGGGGGGCATTTTCTGCTGCACTATGTGCTTGCATACTCAGCCATAGAAATATTCCTTTTTCTGGGAAGAGAGAGGCACTTCACGGTTGGAGGTCTCGTGTCTTGTTGTAGGTGAGAAGACCAGGAGAAAGACACAGAGTGACCATGCTGGGTTAATGACTTGCTGCATGGGGTGGGAGAGGGAAAAGAGGAGACTGGTCTACTTACTTTGCCATGGTCTCAAATGCTAAGGTTTCAGACTGTTTCTGAACTTCATTACCAGTGAACTCTATACCCTGATAGAACAAAAAATTATTACAAATTTCTGTTCTTTCCATTGTTCTCCAAAATGAAACCCTGCTTGAGTTTTCTTTTTCCTATCACCTTCCCCAAAGCAGAGCTTAGCCTGGTCTTCTGACATTCAATCTTGTTTTTTTTTCTCAACTTTTATTTTTGTTAGTTCATACTTGCAGTAAAAATAATTACATTCATTGTGGGGAGTTGGCACATGTGCATCAATGACCTTAATTGTAAAAAGCACTTCTTCATTTTTTCATGAAATTTGAGTGACAGCTGAGATTACATTAACTCTACTGTCCTCTAAACACCTGAGTCCTTTACTGATTTCCATCATGCCCTTTGATCCATTTTATTTCATGATGTTTTCTCATTTCTACTGTACATACTGAACATGAGATGGAAATCAAAGCACTCACAGCAGCAACTATAACACTTGCACTTACACTGCTGATTGTCTGCTGTCAGCACCCATCCTTGGTAGTATAGTGTGGCAACAGTGCCTGGTACTAATCTAATCATTTCTAAAAGTATGTTCCATTCAAAGGCTTTAGTATAGAGGGATTCAGCAGGGCCATTTTTCTTTGATGTGCTGACAACCACAGAAATGTAGGATTTTGTTTCCAAAGTAGGCAAGTTTCTATTTGTTCATTTTAGTATTCAACATAAGGATCTGAGACTTTGGGTAGCAATGAAAGAAAGAAATCTCAAATTCCTTGCTGGTTGCATAATTTATAAATGTTGAAACAAAAAAAAAATCAGGGAATATATTGGAGAATACCTCTATCTAGTTACTTTTCTGATTGCTGAGACAAAATATCCAACACTCAAAAGGAGAAAATGTTTATTTAGCTCACAGTTTGTTAGTAGTTTCAGCACAAAGCTGGCAGGCTCCAAGCCAGGGTGGTGTGGCAGAGGAGCATCGTGAAGGGGAAACAGTTCATGGCAGGCACTTGGTAGAAGGTAGCACACTACTAGTGATGGTAGCATGCTCTTTCTGCACCCTTTTGTACTCTGTGTAGGCTACCTGGTTTAGGGCAGGTGCCAAAGCAATCAGTGGACTGATTTAGTAATCACACACTCATTTTTTTAATTTTATTTTATTTGTTTTTTTTTTATTTTATTTTTTTTGCGGCACCGGGGATTGAACTCACGACCTTGTGCTTGCCGGGCAGGCGCTTAGATCGCTGAGCTAGATCCCCAGCCCTGTTTTTGAGACAGGGTCTCACTATGCCGTTCAGGCTGGCCTTGAGCTCACTTTGTAGCCCAGGCTGGTCTCGAACTCACAGTGATCCACCTGTCTCAGCCTCCCAAGTGCTGGGATTACAGGCGTGAGCTACCACGCCCATCTTTTTTTATTTTAAAAAGAACAAAACAGAACAAAGCAGATCAGAACAGAATAATGCAAACAACACAGGGCTTCAAAACAAGACAACAGAAAATCAACAGTGGATATCATGTCTCTCCTTTTCTTCAAAATAGTTGTCCATACTTTCACACACAATATATTCAAACAAAACAGTATAAAACAAAACCAGACAAAAGAATGAAAGCATTACAGGCCTTCAAAACCAATTGGAAATAAACAATGGCTACCATAATGTCTCTTGTTTTCTTCAAAATAGCTGTCCATACCTTCACACATATTGAAATCAAATAATGGAAAACAGACTAAAATCAATCAAAACCAGTAATAAAAGCATTATTGGACTTCAAAACAAGATGATATGAAATCAGCAATGGCTACCATAATGTCTTGTTTTCTTCAAAGTAACTGTTCATACCATCACACATAATAAAATCAATTCTTGTGAACTCTTTAGAAGTTCTTGGCATGTATAAGCCTATACAGGAACATCTATCTTTTCTGTATTAGAGAAAAAAACAAAACAAATCAAAACAAAATACAAGAGAAACAAGAGACAAGAGACAAATAAATAACAATGATAATGCAAAACAGTAACAATATAGGCTTTCAAAACAAGGTGGTAGGAACATAACAAAGGTTGTTATTTTGCATAATTATCTTCAAAAGAGTTACTCAGAATACCAGATATAGACATGTAAAGTTGATCTAATCCTATGAATATTAACTGTTTTGTTCCAAGAGCTAATAGAATTAGTAGTACAATCATCTTAGCTATCTTAAGTATACATACAAATTTATAACTTTTTTTGTTTTCCCTTTGTTCTTTTCTCCTTTGGAGAGGCTGTAGTGAAAGAGGAACTGTTTTCTATTGTTGGTGGGAGTGTAGACTAGTGCAACCACTGTGGAAATCAGTCTTGAGCTTCCTCAAAAAGCTGGGATTGGAGGTCCCATTTGACCCAGCTATCCCCCTTCTGAGCATATTCCCAGAAGAATTGAAAACATCATACCACAGTGATACATGTGCACCCATGTTTATAGCAGCACAATTTGTAATAGCCAAATCTTGGAAACAACCCAAATGCCCAACAAGAGAGGAATGGATAAAAAACATGTGGTATTTTTATACAATGGAATACTACTCAGCTATAAAGAAAGATCAACATTGAGGCTTGTATGGGTAAATGGATGTGACTTGAGACCATGCTTGTAAGTGAAATAAATCAAACTCACATGTGTAAATACCGTAGTGTCTCCCTAGGGTAAGAAAGTCAAAGAGTAAATAAGATACAAAATCTTCAATAAGTATTCTGAAAGGGCAAGAAACAGCTCAAAGGTAATCACACACTCTTAACCACAGTACCACACACCCTAGATCCAGCCATCTCTGGAAAAACTCCACTTATGACCACATGAGGGTTTGGGGGAACATCTAGACGTGAGCCAAAACAAACCTCCTTTTAGGCATTTCTTTACTGAGAGTATTTGAGGATGTCAAGTGCGGATTTTATACTGATTTCCACTTTAAAATTACAAACTCTACCAACAGTCAATTTACTAATTTCTTCTAGACAATATAAAGGAAAAAAAATCAAGAAATAAGATTGTTTTATAATGGTGAATTTTCTATTTAGGTCTTAACCATGGGACACAATTTTTGTTCCATTGCATTACAACATGACTAAACCTTACCCCCATCTTCCAACTCTTGCTGTGTCGTTACAATTTATCACACGCACTTTTGTTATGCTTGCTTGTGGTATCTGTTTTCTATAACTCAATGAAGTCTAAGTGTACCCTATTTCATGCCAGGGGCTACTCCTGAGCAGCAGACTCCTGGTTTCAAAATGTCAGGCATAATGACAAAGTGAAAACTACTAGTGGAAATTGTTCCTTTTATTGTTCTCTGAAAAATAAGCACTCAGCAATTGAATTGCCAGGACCTTTGGTGTTAGTGGAGTTGGAGGTAATCACATATCAGGATTTTAATAACGAAGGGCATGTATAAGCATAGAGTGTTTTCAAAATGTATCGTTTGCTTTGAAACACATTCATTAGGCAGAAAGGGCAAGTTGTTTTTCATCTCTGTTTTATTGATATGAAATAAAATGAACAAAATTATTCAGAATATATATAACAAGTCAGGCTATAAAACCATACCTAAAAGAGCAAGGAAATAGTCATCAACAACATGAGAACAGCTTTTCAGATATTGGAAAGTGGAAAAACTTTTTTATTAGTTGAATGCATCTTTCTTTGTGAATCACTTTGTCCAAAAGTTAAAAGAGGCAGCAGAGGGTGAAGGAGGTACTACATAGTAGTGGTGCAAGGACCATACCCAGATCTCTCAATGATTCTCCATGCTGTTTTTTTTTGTTTCTGGAAAATGGCCAGGAATATATCTAAGACAGTAAATGAATGGCAAAAAGAATAAATTAGGGTCCTTCTCATTCTAAGATTGTATAATAACACAAAGATTCTCATAGAGTGTATGTCTTCTTTAGTATTTGCAATTCATGCTTTTGGAATGTCTGTTCTGCACTGGACATTATATATTTAAATTCTCATGCCAATTTCCTGAAGATGTGATATTCAGAGTTAAAGCAATTTCCTCAAGTATACAAAATAAAATGCTAGCAATAGGCAAAACAAAGATTTTATTTCAGAAATGTAAACCTTTATTTTCTTATTTTTTATTATTTTACTTAATATTTAAAAATGAAGTATTTTACAGAAAGGAGTTTTTAAGGAGATGGAAACATTGAAGACTAACAATCTTAGAATTTCATTTGGAACATGATTTTTGAGTTTAAAATACTCTATAAAAAGTGAAAATACTGAGTTAATGGTTTGCAAAATAAGTTGGCCAAATTCTTCACAACATTAAGAGTATTATGAAGAATTTAAGAGTCAGTGTAACAAGATAAATTGAGAACAAATCCAAAGCCTCTATAATAGACATATGGGAAAGTAAAAATTTATGAAAGGAAACACAAGTCAGAATAGAGTTGTGTTTTAAAATTATACCCACCTAGTGCCATGTATGATTTAAATAAAACTTGAGATGGCTACAGTTTGGTCAAGAGACAGTAAAATTTCCTTGTGATTCTCAGAAATTGCACTGGGAAAGGTGCAGGTTCACAAAAACAGACTTCTCAGTCTTTAATTTCCAGGTAAAGAGTGTGGGTTGGGAAGAAAGGGTTTACAGTACTCTAATCTGGGGACTTCTGCTGACTTGTTGATTGTCAAAAGACTGCTTGTTGAAAAGTTCCTCTCAATAGTCACCAATAATTCAAACATGGACAGCTTCAATACAGCTAGACTCTCTGTATCAGTTTAAATTCATTCAGCATAATTTATACAGCTAATGGGTTTAATGAAAATTGTTCAAAACAAGGTACTTCGCCTCATCTGTTGTCTCTATTTTTCTCTTTAAAAACCAAATCCTCTGGAACACTTACTTGATTTCTAACTGAACTTTCCCATTCCACTTTACAAATCTACTCTGCAGTTGGCTAAAAATGACCTTTATCATTATTTTAAGCTTCTTTATGATTTCTTGGTTTATAACTCAGATCTAGGTTAGCAAAATTTTATTTGTTTTAGTTCACTGCAAGTAGTGAACTGAAAAGCATGCGAACTTCATGAGTAAAGGAGAACTGATTTTATATCTCAACTTCAATTTGCACCAATGAAGTCAAATGACAAAGCAATTCTCTGAACATGAAATCTTTGCATTATCATGGTTAAAGAAAGTAGAAAAAGAAAAAGAAAGAAAGAAAAAAGAAAGAAAGAAAGACCCCCAGACTAGGCAGCTGCACTCATATGTATGTACATGTGCACACACACAAATCATTCTCTGAAATAATTATAAAAGACACACACATTTTTAGAAAATTACTCAAGAGGATGCTACATTTGAATAAAAACTGCATCAGAAAAAAAGTCTTAGATAGAAAGTGGTTTACTATAAAAGTAGTGTTAAAAATGGACCTAGTAAAATTCACAGTTAATGCAAATTAATGATAATATAATTGCAAACACAAATACAGATAAGAAAAGCATTCTATTAAAAAAACTTGGATTTAAAAATATAAAACTTTATTTATTAAAATTTAAGCATTCATGTGGGTAGAAAAAAGAACTGAGGAAATAAATGCGTTCTGAAGATTTTATGTAAGTCAGAGAAGGAACTTGGCCATTGCTTGATTTTGATTTATCAACTAATGAACATACATTTAAACATAACCATAAAAATAATCAAGGTAAAATATCCAGACAGTTTTAATTTTCCTGGAGCTTCATTCTTGTCTCCCGGACCTTTGTATTTTGCTAATCCATTCTTTCCTGTGTTTTCTAATTGTCACATAGAACTGTTTCTTCTCAACATTCAATAGCTCATATAAACTCCTATTTTTCATCATTCCTTGGAACACTAGTTCAGAATATCTAAATCAGTATTTTCCAAATTGTAATTCTTAAAATCACAAGTAAAATAGTTTTGCTAAAAGAGTATTGCTGCTTGCCACTGATTTTGAGTTTAGAGAAAAACGTCAACCAATGTTTCTCAAAACTTTCCTTGTAATAGAAAGGAAAGGAATGTTCTCATGCTATGAACTCTTAGACCTGTATGTCAATTTTAAAAGTAAAATTGCAAGAGAATATTCTTGATAACTATAGATATAAAAGTCTTCAATAAGATTCTAGCAAACAGAATTCAATAACTCATTAAAAAGATCATATGCCATGACCAAGCTGGTTTCAGTTTAGGAATGCGAAGATGGTTCAACATATGCAAATCAATAAATGGAACAAACCAAATAAATGGAATCAAGCATAAAAATCACATGGTTATAGTAATAGATAAGGAAACTGATTTCAACAAAATCTAGCATTCTTTCATGAAAAAAAACAAAACAAAACAAAACAAACAAACCATGAGGAAAATAGGTAGAGAAAGATCTTACCTCAAACTAACAGAAGTCATGTCCGAGAAACCCACCATTGACATTCTGATATTGGGAAAAGCTAGAAGCAGTTCCTCTAAAATCAAGACCAAATCAAGGATGGTTACTTTCACCACTCCTATTCAGTATAGTACTCAAAACTCTAGTCAAAATGGTTAGGTAAAAGAAGAAATAAGTCAGATACAAATATGAAAGGAAGAGTCACATTAAGTCTACTTGTAGATATGATTTTTTACATAGAAGAACCAAAATCTTTGCCAGAAGATAAATTTAATAATGTGGCACAATAAAAAATCAACACATAAAAGTCAATACCAATTCCATACTCTGATAATGAACCCACTGAGAAAGAAATCAAGAAAATAATTCAATTTATAATAGATTCAAGAAATTGTATACCTTAAAATCAACCTAATGAAGGAGAGGAAAATCCTCTATAATAAAAGATACAGAAATCTGAAGAAAGAAATCAAAGAGAAGGTTAGAAAAAAGAAGACAGCCCTTGTTTGAGAATGAGAAAAGTTAATACTATGAAAATGTAACATTCCCAAAAGCAATCTACAGATGTAATGTAATTCCAGTTAAAACACAGGCAATATGTTTTTTAGAACTAGAAAGAAGTATCCTAAAATT
>RJWT010046480.1:0-11451 GCA_004365215.1 Cuniculus paca | reverse complement strand
AGAAAGAAAGCTTTTGTCTGAGAGAGAGAGACAGAAGGGGTCCTGAGTGGGCTGCCAAAGACTGTCTTTTCTAGGGACTTCTATAGAGTAAAACCACGAGGTGACATGGTCCAAGATGGGGAAAAACCTGGGAACTCGCAAGGCAGATGGGCATCAGGTAGAACAGAACTATGGTCAACCAATAAGATTAATTGTTCAAGTAAAAGTCACCAAATCAGGGACAAATGGGGACGCGAGTCATGTAGCAAGTGGACATTCTTACAGAGAAGTGACTTTCTGTAGGGGGTTGAGATGGTGGCTCCTGGCTTCCTCAAGGTGATCCATACCTATTTAGAATATCAATCCCTGATGTTTATACTTTGGGTGTGGTTGCATTTGTTTTGCTTTTTGTCTTGAGATCTGGCCCACAGTGGGAGGTGTCTGTCTCCTCCAAGGTCACAAGATATCTGGTCCTCTGTGCTTGCTCCCTTGAGGGCCTATCCCTGTCTGACTGCCTATAATGTTTCTAACTCAGCTGCCCGAAACATTATTGTCTCCCTTGCATAAGAAACTGAAAGAGTAAATAAGATCTAAAAGGTACAATAGATATTGTGAAAGGGAAAGAAACTGCTCAAAAGGAAAGAACAACTAGAATGGGGAAAAAGAGAAAAGGAAGGGGGAAATATATATATACACACACAAGATAGCTAAGATAATTGTACTTCGAATTCTATTAGTTCATATAAAGACACTGTGAATGTTGATACTGTTTGATCTGTTTGCATGCTTGTATCTTATAATCTGAGCAACTATTTCAAAGATAACAATATGCAATATAGTGACCATTGTTAATTTCCTATCATCTTGTTTTGAAATCCTATATCATTTTTATTGTTTCATTTTGTTTTTATCATTTTGTTTTCTTTTAATCTCTTTAAAAGAAAAAAAATAAAGAAACACTGCTGTGTGATGCCCAGGCTGTGCAGCAGGAAGACAGAGTGTAGGGACCCCACCACGACCACCATTCCTAAAGCCCTGTTCGTGGACTTCTCTTGAAAACTCAAACAGGTTTCGATAGGATGACGTGGACATGAGTGAGAACTGTAAAAATGGGACCATCATCATCAAGTGCTCCTCTCTTCATGTAACCCACCTAAGATATAGCGTATATTTTTGTCATTTTTTTTTTCTCCCTTTCTCCTACTTTTGCTTGGCCCAAACTCACTCGGCAAAGCCTGTTTTTTCCTACCTTTTGAAAGGTTTCTGCCCTAGTATAATTTACTGAACTTTATGGTGGTGGTCTAACATGGTGGAAGGCCAAAGCAAAAAAGACACTTACCCTGATGACCACTTCCTCCTCCTTTCCCTTCAGCCCTGATTACAACTTCCTCTTTTCTTTCCTGTGCATGAAGAGAATTCCAATCAGTTCATCGAGTATCATCAATGCCCACCCCAAGCACTGCTTCCAGTCAGAGGTCCTATAACCCTCAGCCTCCTCTGTATCTGGCACAGGAGAAAGCCCAGCCCCACATTTGTGCGCTTCTCTCCAGGTCCTCAATAACTCCCTCTTTCTTTCTTTTTGCCTGTCTATTGCACCGAAAAACCCTAACACCTTTAATCCCTTCTCACCTTTAATAAAAGTGAAACTTTGCCAACATGTACATTTGTTTCCTGTAAGTCTTTGCTCTGGACAGAAAGAACCTAGAAATCACTACTAAAAGGAGACTCTAGCATTGGTAACGGCTCCACTGAGTTCTCAGCACTGTAATGCAAACACTGCACTTGGACATAAATAGTCCTCTAAATACAGCTTGATGAACTCATTATTTAATCCAGAACTTTGAGTATACAGAAAAGATGCCCATACCTCTCATATACTCCAGATTATTGCTAGTAATGATCAACATCTGGATCCAATAACATCTGGGAAGTATAGTTTTATGGCTTTCATAGATGCTGAAAGGTCTTCTGAGTTGTTCACTCCTTAGATGCAGCAAAACAGAAGCTTTCCTAAAATTTTGTAAGAATGCATATTCTGCTTGTTAAACAGGAAGTGCATGTAAATTCACGGCACAGTTTTACCAGGGGATGTTTTCTCATTGACAGAATTTAATATTAAAAGTTATAAATAATGTCTTAATCGGACAAAACATTTTACAGAGGTAGTCTAGTTTTCAAATTTCCTTCCATAAATTTGGCTGTAACATAATAACCTCAAATTCTGCAAAGGGGAGTGACTGGCCCAGTGAGACTGTTTTCCCCAACAATTCCCGGGGCAGTGAGTGCGGCTGTGACAGCATGTGATAGGAACGGCGTTGAGGGTGCAGGGAGTGTGAATGGATTGTTGTTGCAGTCCTCGCCTTCCCTGCAGAGCCTCAGCTTTTCTTCCCAGAAAGGTAGGCCCTGCCTCGGGATCAATTTGTAGAAACAAGTCATGTCAACACATGGCTGCTGGAGAGAAGGAACAGTAGGGTGGGAGGGAGCCACAAGGCAGACTTCCCCACCAAGAACGAGGCCATGAGCATTCAAGGCAAATCAACCAGAATTTAACTTTGCCTGCTTCCTAACTTCTTTCTGTTGCTCTGGGAAATTTCATTGGAAATGAATTGGGGGCTTATATTAGCTAGATAAGTAATTTCCATTTTTTCCCATTGCTTTTGAATTGTTGCCAACCTAAGAATTTAGGGATAAAGTGCCCAATGGGCCAGAAAAGGATATGGAGAGAAAAGTTTAGCACAAAAGTACACTGAGCACACTATGTGCCAGGCACTGGAGGAGGCCTGGGATGGCCCAAAGGCTCCACATTATGCTGAACATGAGAATCTCAACGCCTAGATATACTATTGACCAATTAAGTTAGAATGTGTTAGGCAGAGTAATAGTTTCTGTATGTTCCCCACATGACTTCCATATACTCTACAGGTCAGGAGATCTTGGTGTCAATTTTTATGCATATATATATATAATTGCTATATAAAACTATATATGTATCTCCCACCATATGCAAATATATATATGTTTCTATTTTTAATTTTTGAGGAACCTCCAAACGGTTTTCCCTAATAGCTACATCAAATTATATTTCCACCAACAGTATATAAGGTTCAAATGTTTTCAGATGCTCACCAAAACTTATTTAATTTTTTTCTGGTGGCTGTCTTCACAGGTGTGTAATGATCACTCATTGAGGTTTGAGTTGCATTTCCCTGATGATTAGTGATGCAGTGTTAGTTGGGAATTTGTATGTCTCCTTAGGAGAAATGTCTATTCACCTCCTTTCAAACCTTAATTAGATCTTTCAGTGGTGTGCTATTAAGTTGTAGAAATTTCTTATATATTTTAGATATGAATCACTTATCAGATACATGGTTTGCAAATATTTTTCTCATTCCATGGGTTTTCTTTTTTCATTCTGCTATTTCCTTTATTACACAGAAGCTTTTCTGCTTGGCGTAGTCCTGCTTGTCTATTTCTGCTTATTCTTTTGGGATTATATTCAAGAAATCATTGTAAAGACCAATATCAGAAGGCTTTTGCACATGTTTTCTTCTAGGACTTTTACAATATTAAGTCTTTAATACATTTTGAGATAATTTAGTATATATGGTGCAAGAAAAGGGTCCAATTTCAATCTTTCACATATGGATGTCCTGCTTTCCAATACTATTTGCTGAGGAAATTATCTTTTTTCCATGGTATATTCTTAACATACTTGTTAAAGATTAGCTAACCACTTGTGTAGTCAGAGTTATATTTCTGCATTCTCTCTTCTGTTTCCTTGTTCTACTATGTCTGCCTTTATGCCAGTACTATACATTCTCAAGATTGTTTTATTTGGACTCTTTTGTAGTTCTAAATGAGTTTTAGGATTATATTTTGACTTTTTCTTTCTTTCTTTTTTTTAAAGAAGTAAGGTTTATTTATTTCTCAGTTTGTAGAAGTTTCAGTCCATAGTTGGCTGGCTCCAAGGGAGAGTGGCACATGGCAGACAGGCAACAGTTCATGGCAGCAGAAGACAGCAAAAACAATGAGAGGGGGACAGGGAAAGGGAGAAAGGAGAGGGAGAAGAGAGAGGGAGAAGGAGATGGAGAGAGAGAGAGCGAGCTATATTTTTTACTTATATAAAAAATGCCATTAGGATTTTGATGGAGATTACATTTAATTTGTATATTATTTTGAGTAGTATGGACATCTTAATAATATCGAGTCTTCTAATCCATGAACATAGGATGTCTTTCCATTATTTTTGCCTTCTTAAACTTTTTCATCAATGTTTTCTAGTTTTTAGTGTACATGTCTTTTACCACCTTTTGGTACATTTATTCTCAAGTGTTTTATTATTTTTGATGCTACTGTATATAGGATTGTTTTCTTAATTTTTTGCATAGTTTGTTGCTAGTCTTCTAGAATATTCATCTATCTCCCAGTTGCGGAAGACTTTGGTTTACAGTAGGGTATGCTTATGGGTAAGATATAGGGAAATAGCAAAGGAGTTGAGATTTCTCTGGATTTCCAAACTAGGACTAGTTTTGATTTTTTTCCATTCTCACTTGGAGAGAATTTTTAAGAGGTACCTGCTATAAATTGGCTCCAGACATACTTTGATGAAACATTTTGATCCAATCTACTAAACTACACTGTACAAAAGATTCAGCCAAGCACCCCAGGGGCTCAAGCTATCATGAGTCAGTCTGGTAGGAAAACACTTCTAGGACTGAGATCACTCCACTCTTGCTTCTTCCTCTTTCCTCCCTTCCAAAGCATTAGCTGACTACTAGTGACATACATACTGTACTAAACCTTGAAAGTGCAGAGGTAAATAAGTTCATCATCTGGTAGGAGAATACAGAAGAACATTAAAATGTAAAGTTCTGAGAACTGTCACAGGGAGAAGTCTTGAGAAAGCTTCTTACCCATGACAGGGAAAACCAAGTCTGATTTCAGTATTTATATCTTTCCTGAGAGAGATGTGTAAAACAGCTTGGAGAGATAAAGTTGAAATAAATACCTCTGAGCTTAGTTTAGTTGTCTTTCATGTAGCAGAAAATTGGCTGTGGGATAAGTGGAGCTTCTATTTTTCAGAAATCCAGTGTGCTTCTTAAGAACATCATTACAGTTTTGGGGACAAAAAGATATCTAGGGATATTTTTAAAGGCAAACATGCATGAGTCTTGAAAACTTCCCTGTAGGAAAATTCTTCCTGCTGAGACCCAAAAGAAAACTTTTGGGAACTATGCATAGAACCCTTTGAGTTTGGAGTTGTCTGTGAATACAATGACAGGTGACAAAGGCACAGGAATTATGGCTGGGACAGGTCACAACTCAGATCGCTGTTCTTATTTGGATCAAGTAGGAGAAGCAGGTGAATTTCCTCTCTGACCTTTTTGATTCATCCTTGGCTGAGGTGCGCTGTGATCATTGAGCAGTCACATTTGACACTTTCATTAAAACACCTACGCGTCAATAGTTTGGCTATGTGTAGACTCCGATATTTTCCAAAATCCAAGACCCTAAACAAATTTGGCAAAGATGTTCAAAGGAGTTGAAAAGAGAAAAATGAGATCCCCTGCAGATCTTACACAGGACATTTTAGCAACAGTTTCCATTCAAATTGCTGATACCTTCTCATGGTGACAGCTGCGGGCACGTCAGAGCTGGGGACTGCTCAGTTAATCGAAGTGCTCTGTAGGTTCTCTCTGCTCTCAAGAAACTCTGATAAATAGCTCTTGACCAGTTCCTTATATGGCTACAGATAGCCCCAAGAGGCTGAGATGTATTTTGGACACAATCTGATTCTCATTTGTCAAGGGCCTCAGTGTTCGGCTTTGCAGTCAAGGGAGACAGCAGAGGGCTCCCGGGATTCCGTGTGCTGGTTCCATTCCAGTCACTTTTCCTCTGAAGATCCCCCTTATCTTGAGAAAGAGAGGTGCCTGGGGCTTGTCACACTGTGTTGGGCAATGGTTCAGATAACTGAAAGAAAGTGTGAGGAGGAAATCAGAACCAGCCAAAGATGCATAGAAGAAAAGTGGCACTTGACTTGTCCACTTTTGAGAGCCTTTGGGGCCCAGAAGAATCACTGCACAGTCTCCCTGGAATATGCCATGCAGGCCTGATTGCTGCTCGGAAGAACCACACCAGACAGGTGGGTCACTGGCATCAGCTAGGTGTGAACTGTGCCCAGGGCTCCTGAGGACAGTCCTCCAAGGACCTCACATATAAGCATAAGTTTTCCTGCCTCGTTGTATTCTTTGAACTGGACATCACCCATTTCATAGTGTTTGTTGAATGAATGAATGAATGAATGAATGAAGCAAAGAAAGAAGCTGATGGCTCATTAGATCTTGGATTCTGTAGCAAATGGGAAAAAAATGGTGGGCTCTACTAAAGTGACCAAAAGATGACATCCTGTGAAATTTTCAAACTCTCTAGATGGTATGACACAGAGGCTCAGGAATGTGCTAGCCAAGACAGTGAAAACTTCATGGCTGTAGAAGGCAAAAACTCATTCCAATGTTAATACTGTCAGAGGAAAAATACTGTGGCTTTTCGTCGGTGGTGGAGATAGTTTCTGGCACTCACCACTAGTCTTGCACTCACATGCCAAGTTGTCGCTGGTCCCCACAGAAAGCTACATGTGTGCAAACGGCTACCACTACTAACCTCCCTTCCTGAGAACTCTAGAGAGAAATACTTTTCACCTTCCTCAGATAGACTTTTCTTACTGGGGGGCACATCTTCCCTAAGAGGGAGGGGGAAAAACTCCTGGGGAAAACAAGAAGCCGGGAATGGAACAGACGACTCTCTGAGGCTGCACTCAAGGCAGCCCATATTTAATGTGGAACTGTAACTGTGGAGTGAGAGCTATTCAGAAATGTATACCCAGGAGTGTAACGAGCTGTAATATATGAACTGACTTTGGAGTAACATGTAATATGCTTAACATAACATTGCAACCAGGGGAGCCATTTTTTTCGGAACAGAACAACGAAGGGGAATAAATATCATTAATATAGAATGAGTGACATGGAAGTTCCCAGTTAGCAGGGGATTTTCTCACTCTGACATCAGATTCTAATTGCATAGGGATCAGCCTAGTTGTCAGAAACTTGCTTTTAAAAAATGAAGAATATAATTTGTTAGCTACAAGACCCAAAGGCCCTGAGGTTGGTGATAGGGTTCCTAAAACCCAACTTGGTAAGGTTTCCATTTAGTGTGGTCCCAAAGGACAGTTATAGTTAGGGACTGGCCACCACAGCCAACAAGCCAGCACTTAAGGGCTCTCACAGAAACAGTCACTGAGCTCTTCTTACTGGAAAGAGAACGCTTGAAATGTGGCAATTGCTCCAATCTTTAATTTCTCCACTTGGTGAGTATTTGTGTCCACGGGAAGGTAAAAAGCTCGAGACCTTCGTGGGGGTCCAGGCCTGCATTCATGGACAGCCCCAGGGCATGCTGGGCATGCTGCAGTGGACGCAGTGCATGGCCTGACTAGGAAGTACAGCAGCCTTTCAGGTTGGATGCAGCCGGAGATTTCTCTTCAAATTCCTTCTGGTTGGCCACCACCTGGGAAGGATGGATGATGCACTCAGAATGACCACACACCTTGTTGTGGGAAGCTCCTTTTGATTCAGCACTTGTGTAGTCTAGTGCTTTCCAAAATAAATGTTATGAAGTGTTAATATGTATTCTTTATAAAAGGGGAGAGAGTGTCCTAGGATCTAATTAGGAAGAGAAGTGCTGGGATAAGCAGGGTGCTTTATTATGAGATTTCTCATTGCCTTGGGCATCAGGAATTTCTAAGAAAATAGTAATGGTTGCAAGGCATCTCTCCAAAAATGTTTCACTAGACGCATTTCTCATAGCTCACTGTGGGAAACAGTGGTCTATGTTTGTTAGAGGATCCTCTTCCTGTTTCAAGTCCCTGGCATTACATTTGTTCTTACGTTTGATATGAGAACATTAGTTCTTGACATACTATCAAAACACATGTGATTGGAACATGAAGGAAAATGTGAAATCTGCCTTGTCTTCTGAGATCTTCTCAGGCTCTGTGCCTTTCTGGAGCATTTGAGGGGCAGTGCCCCCTGATGCATTTTCCACAGTGCTAAAGGTCAAGTGAAGGGCAATCTGCTCCCACTGGAGAGAGAAGGCAGGCAGAGAGACGAAGCAGGCAAATGGGCGTCCTGCGGCAACACTGTGCAGTGGTCAGTGTCTGAGTGTCAGGGCTCCGGACCCAGCTTCTGACTTAGCCCCTACCCCATAGAGACTGACAACATTAGGATTTAGTGTACAGAGTGGCTTGGAAGATTGAGTGCTACATAAGTGCAGCAGTTAGCTTTACATGTGAACTTGAGTGGGCCACGGGCTGCCCAAATTAAACAGTCGCGAATGTGTCTGGGAAGGTGTTTCCAGATGAGACTGGCGTTTGGACTGGTGGACTCAGCACATGGTCCACCCTGATGTGGGTGGCATCATCCTATCTGTTGAATAACCGAACAGAACAAATGACAGCACCTGGAGGAATTCTCCCTTTTATTCCTGCTGGTCAGCTGGAGCAAGGACATCTCATTTCATCCTCAGCAGCACTCGAACTACCATGAACTTTTGACAGATGGACTGAGGTCATTTGGCTTCCTCAGTTCTCAGGCCTTTGGACTCAGCCTGTATTGCAAACCAACAGTGTGTGTGTGTGTGTGTGTGTGTGTGTGTGTGTGTGTCCTATTGGCTCCATTTCTGTATGTCTCTGAAAACCTTAGTGTAATATAGCACATTAAGCACCCTGCAGAGTATCTGGCACATAATAAACATTAACAGTGACCATTTGGGGAATGTGGAATAAGAAGAAATAATACCTCCCAGATAAAATCTTACTGGCATAGTTCTTATAAAATTTCCTCATTAAGCTGCTGTTTCAAGAATAGAATAGTATTTTTTTCTTCATTTTAATAAGTGTTTTTCCTGGACTTCTATAGAACGATGATCTCTTCTGGTTTAATGTCATCATCTTCCCTATCCTTAGTATCTGGTCTGTTCTACCTTTCTGCCAATGCTTATTGAGCTTTGTATTCTAGAAAGTAGAATATTTAGTTCTAAATCATGAGGGCATTAAAATGAATGCCTATGACATTTTACATATAGAGCATGAGCACACACACACACACACACATACACACACACACATGCACACAGTTTGTCACCTTTCCATTACTGAAACAAACACCTGAGATACAACAATTTATAAAGAGAGGAAGTTTACCTGAGCTCACTATTCTGGAGGCTTTGGTCCTTGATTGGTTGTCCCCCTCACTTCGGGCCTGTGGCAGTGAATTATATTGGGAGCAGGTGGTGACGCAGCCGTTTGCATCCTGGTAGAGAACAAATGCTGGAAAGAGGAAGTTATAGGATGTTACAATCCCCTTTGAGGGCATGTTCCTTCTAGGCCCTATATGATATTAGATATTTTAGTTTTTGTATTTCAGATCCGAGCTATATCATGTGTGTGTCTCAGTAATATACATATGTTATATGTGTATGTATATATATTATTATATACTTTGGTTTTAGTTTTCATCTATGGTTCCTGGCTTTAGCCTTTGTTACTTGCCAAGTGACTGGAATAATAAGTGTTTTTCTGGTAAAGATTTGGCCTTCTGTTCTTGGCTCATAAAACAGCTTCAGAACAGCTTTAGAGTTATAAAGGACAAAGACAGTAAGTTCAGGATGTATTAGACCTCAGAAAGTGAAGTATTTCTACGATCCTCTCTTGCCTTCCTTTTACCTGCACCCTTTTCTCCCCAAGGTAGGCCATACAGACTAGAATTTCTCTTTCCCAAGACAGGTTCTGGAAACTAAAACTAGGGTCTAATTATCCCCCACCTTTCTGCCTTGGAGCTGGCCATGAAGACATTCTCTGACCCACCTTGATAATACATGCTAAGACCCCCAATTCAGAACGGGACTGAGAGGAGGAAACAGAGCCCAAGGGGCCAAGAACAAACTGGACAGGCCCACTGGTTCCCACCCAATCTGTTAGCATTCGCTCAGACCCTTTGTCTAACCACATGTCTGCAGTGTCCATGCCTCGGTCTTGCCTGTGCAATCCAAACCCCAAAGGAAAGGGTGCAGAGAGCTTCCACACAGCTGGACACATGGAGGTTTATGGGAACTAGACTAATAATGCACATACAGGGAGGGTGCTACACCCCAGCTCTATGGGGGCGGGAGCCCCTGTGCTTTAGATCTTTTTAGACTTTGCCTTGCTATTTACTCATTTATTAAAAAGTGTATCTTAAAGGAAGTGAATAAACATGTTTCCCTGAGTTTTGTGAGCCACTCTAGCAAGTTACTTGAGCCTAAAAAGGCCATCAGAGAAAGCCCACTTTGTAGCTGGTGGGTCATAAGTTTCGTGGTCCTGGCCTTGGGACTGGAGAACGATGCGCAAGCAGTCTTGGGGAGTGAGCCCTCAACCTGTAGGATCTGACACTACCTCCAGGAAGACAGCATTAGAATTTAGCTGGAGTAGAGGAGGCTCAGCTGTGTTTGCTGCAGAACTGCTTGCTTGCTTGTGGAGAGAAAGCCCCACGCATCTCGGGATCCAGTGAAAGGTCAGTATTGTGAGTACGCAGTGAGAAAAATTGATCGATTTTCCTCAGAATGCCATACTGTAGCAATCCAATTTGTTGTGCTCCAGAGGGAAAGTCAGAGAACCTAATGTATAAGTTAAGCATCATGAAGAGTTCTGCTACTCACCGTCCAACTGGGAGACAGTATAATAATATCCTTGGCATGCAGGAGGTCCTCAATAAATTCAGTTTAGGGAAGGAATGAGTGGACAAACGAATCTAATTTGTACTAGATGTGAAGGAGGTTATCACTCTGATTTGTAGAGCAAAATTTTTTAAGATGTTAATTTGTGTTTTCTCCTTGCAGTCTCGTTTTTGCCCTTTCAAACATGAACCTAGGATCAGCAGTGCTTTGTCCCAGGAAGCTGTAAGGCAGAAAGGCAGAAAAGCAGAAGGAGCCTTTCTAGACCTTGTAGTTGGAGGGGCCTCTCCCCACAGAAGGGACATCCTAAGTGTCCAGGGAGGAAGCTGCAGGAGCTGAAGGGCAGCACTCGGACATCAGAAAGGGTGGAAGGGCAACACATGGGAGGTGGGGGGATCTGACCCAGGGGGCTCTGAGATCTGGTGGCCTGTGCATGCCACAGAGCTAGACAGCTGAGGACACTGAAAAATCTGACACTGTCCAGAAGCAACCAGGACATGAGCTTGTTGAAGACAGATGCACTCTGGAGGGAGACAGCACCCTGCTCATGACTGAGACGAAGTTCCTTGACAGCTTGGTGGCAGGGGGCTCAGAGCCAAAAGCAAGTGGTTAAAAACAAAGTTTTAAAAAAAATTATGTTCCTTGCACACTCTGGAAAGCTGTAAATCCCTACCCTTCCCCAGCAAACACACACCCTCCTGAGGCTCA